>JASDQU010736069.1:381378-406376 GCA_032191745.1 Picea mariana
CATAGTAAAACATGGTAATGCTGTAGCCCATAGGCCTTGAATTCCTTACAATGAACACCATTCAATACACTTATAATACTGCCAGCAGCATAAGTGGCGGTTATTAATATATTTCTCATATACTTGATCTACAATACAGTAAATTACATTACCTGTTTCTCTTCTTGTAATCTTCAGCCAACTGTTCGAGCTTTTGAATGAAATCATGGATGTGACTCTGCTTATTCAGCCAACTGTTCGAGCTTTTGAATGAAATCATGGATGTGACTCTGCTTATTGGCCGCTAAAATATCACGGGCCTTCGCAGCGTTCGATCTCAAGTTCTCCCCCTCCTCTCCCGCCATTGCCATTGTTAATGTTGTACATATGTTTTCTCTCACAAAAGAGCCATCGTCTCCCCTTTCTATTTCGATCCCGGCCTTCAATTCCGCGGCTATTTGTCGGGTATTCAAGCCTTGGTCAATTTGAATGGGGAGCAGGATAAGGGGTATTCCGAAGCTCAGTGACTCCATGGCGGAGCTCCATCCTCCGTGGCTCAGAAACCCACCGATCGACGGATGCGAGAGGATCCGTACCTGCGGTACCCAGCCCTGGACGACCAGCCCCCGGCCCTGGGTTCGAATCTGGAATCCCTCGGGAAGGGCCCCCAGCGGATCGTGGCCACCGTCGGAATACCGCGGAAAACGAAGACACCATAGGAACGGGAGCCCGCTCGCCTCCAGCCCCAGCGCCAGGTCGTCGATTTGGTGTTCCGGCAGAAATGCCTCGCTGCCGAACGACACAAAGACAACTGAGGCCACCCTCTGCCGGTCCAGCCATTCAAGTAGATCGGAGTGCTCGCTGTCGTTGCCACTGGCGGCCGGGTTGCTGGCTGGCGTGAGCGGGCCGACAGAAAGCACGGGTATTCCAATAGCGTCCTGGAAATAACTAATATACTTATCTTCGTATTCAAAGCACGATTTCACAATTACCGCCATGCATCCTTCCAGGCATTTAGCGAACCGAGAGATCGGAGATACGTCCCCGGGTAATCCTCTACACATGACTAAAAGATCCCGTGCTTCGTATAACCTTAATGTTATCACCGAAGACGGGAACCCTAAGGGCGGAGCCGCCAGCTCCTCGGCGGTTATGTCCTGATTCCGCAATTTAGAAGGGTGTAAAGCATGGGCACAGCTCGCAGGGGGGAAGACAGCGAAATAAATGGCCGGAACACGCATCTCCGCAGCCGCGCTCTGCGTCCAATATTGCACGAAGTCGTGGACGAGATAATCCGGCGAGAGCTGCCCGAGTATGTTTCGGAAGGGCTTCTCCATGCCGTCCATGGCTTTCTTCAGCGGAAACGCCATTTCTGGCGGGATGTCTGCCGTGCATTCCCCGCCGGGAGTCAGTCCCTCTGTGGACGGTAACGGCAGTTCGAGCAGATCGATCCGGCCCGGCCAGTCCTGAAGCTGTAACAAAGGCCTGATTCTGGAAATGTTAACAGGCGTGGAGAGGAATGAGACTTTGTCGCCGTGGATTGCAAGAGCCTTTGAGAGCTCAAAGTAAGGATTGATGTGGCCCTGCGCTAACCATGGAAATACCAGAAAGTGAAGCTGCTTGTTGCCATTGTGGCCGTCCATCATTAACTTCCCTATCTGGAATGGTAGTATAGAGTTGTATTCTATGGTTTTGTGCATCATGGACTATATAAAGAACATTGTGCACACCGACCAGTCTTACCACACCTACCATTCTTACCAAGACTTTGAATCACATGGCATTATAATATCTGCTAAAGGGTATATTGTAATAGTTATAAATAAAAAATATTTTCAGCCAAGAATATGTTCACGTGTGAATAGCTCTAAAAATTAAATTGAAAACCTGTGAATATAATTGTAAATTTTAATTAAATATAATAATAAATTAGTAACATATATCATATCATTATTAAAAATATTATTTTTTATTTATATATTTTTGTAAATGATTCTTGTTAATAAAAATATTTTAAAAAAATCCTTCAAACGTACTTCATGACATCATCCATATATATATGAAGAATTGAGGCATACCTACTTAAAATAAAATTTACAGGAAAGTGAAGTATTAATAATGGATATAATCGTTAGAGAATTATAATTAGTGGTCAGTAAAGTAGTTATATAATATATTATAATAAATAAATATTAGTGGTGAGTAATTAATAAAATAGTTAGATAATATATTATAATAAATAAGAAGACATTCTTATAGTGAATTAATATTTTTTTTTTTATATAGAATGTGTATATATGAATGAGAAAATCTAGTATATAGAAATTTAATTGTTTGGTAAATGATGAGAGTTTTCTATTTCACTCTTTTGTTTTCTATTCTATATCAATTGGCATTAAAGCTCATGTCCCTAGCTTCAATAGAGAAGACAAAAAAAGAAAGAAAAAAGGAACAATATCCTTGATATGTGACATTTATAACCAATCTTTTATTAAGAGACTAGCTCTCTTAAACAAGTGATCTTTATATTTTTGATTTTTTTTTTTTTTTTTTTTTAATAGAACCTCTTAAATCAACGCACACTGAGAAGATTTCCTATATTAATCTATAGACTTAGATCATACATAAGAAACAACAAATCTTCTAGTAACAAACATAGGTCATGCAAAAATAGATTCAAATTAGTTAAGAATTGAAGGTGGAGATTGTTGATCTAGATGTTTGAAGCTCTTCATCGATGTCTTCTTCATAAACGCATTGGAACCCTAAAGTAGCATTTACTTAATTTTATCATGCGTTTGAGAAAGTGGATTGTTGGTGTGGTGCATTCTCTTATCTCAATTGTTGGTGTCATACTTAGTGGGAAAGAGAATTATCCATAATGGTCAAGGAAGATTGAGCATACCCTAATCTTCAATGATATCCAAGATGACACTTACGATAGCGATACCAAACCTACAAAACCTATACTAGATAAAGAGATTTCCATATGAACGAATAGAAACAAGATATCATATTCCTTCATTGCTTCATCTGTAAGAAAAGAAGTGAACCATCATATTAGATCTATTAAAGATCCTTGGAGTGCTTTGAATAAGTTGAAAGATCTGTATGATTCACATTCAGAATTGGAGTTAACTCAATTGTTGATGGAGCTCTTCAACCTAGAAATGAAGGATAATGATCCTATGGCTTTAACATCTGAAATTAAATCCATCATTCATGACATTATGTTAGGGACCTAACCTCCCTAACCCCTCATGTAGGTAGAATAATATAATTCCATGTAATAAATGCCAATATTCATAAGGCCTAGCAATAAGAAAGAATAAGTCAAATGTAAGAAGACCTAATAAAAGCTTCCGCTTCTAGAAGGATCTTCCTCTAGATTGTTCTTTTGGATAGATAGATTTAGTATCAATAGGGGTAGAGGGTATGGGAAGTTTTGTCTTGAGAATTATTGCAATAGATCTCTGCTCTATTGAAGGTTTCCCCCTCAAAGAGGCAAGTGAACATTGTTTCCTATCAATAAAGGTATACTTTTTGTGTTGTGGTTTCATCTATTGTGTTGTTCTACTGTTATTCTCTGCAATATTTCTATTTTCAGCTATCTTAATAGATATCATACCTTACAAGTGATATTAAAGCACTTTCCTTGGCAAAAAATTGTGGGTTATTTTTTTTCAGGGTAGAGACTATTCCAGCATCTTAAAGCTACATAGATCTTTTGTTCAGTGCATAAATCCATGGTCGGGGACGCATACACGGAGGAACTACAAGTGTTACTCAAACACAGATTGTTGGCCACCCTTGTAACCCCTATTGATACCCCTTCAAGTGGTAGTGCATCATACGACACCTATATACAGATCGACCTAAATCTCATGAAGCCCTCTACAGATAAATCGATCATCCGCCTGACTGTTATAGTGCCACTGAGAACAACACTCATGAAGATACTCTCTATTTCTTGGGTAGTCAGGTAGTACAACTAAGGGCACAATCTAGCCTCCTTAGTTGGTGCCCTGAGATATTGGGTCGAGTACTACTATTGGACCCCACACATATATTCGAGAACTATAGCATAGGGCAAAACCTTTTCTGTAAAAACCCTGAATACCTTAACCCTTGGGACAAAAACATAAACATAATATACAAGACCTATTTCTGTGCAACCTTACCACCTGCATTCTGGTTGTGAAATTACTACACATTTCGTCCTGTTAAGAATTTGGGCATTTGAACACTACAATATTCTTCAGATTGGAGTATAACTCCACAGGAGTAAAAAACAAAGAGTATAGTGGTCCTGCTTACACACTTATTTGAGAACTATCCCACTGGGTTCCTCTCTTCTCCTTGATTCTAGTGGTAGTTATCATTTTTAAGACAAATTGTTTTTGTGGACCCGACCCCTTTTACGACACCCTTATTTGGACCCTATCCCATTGAATTCCCCTTTTTTCCCTAATCACAGTGGTACCTATCATTTGACACCCTTTTTCTCAGTGGTCCCACCTAACCCTCTCGACCCCCTATGTCACCCCTATCCCATTTTCCTACCCATTTTTCCAAATGGCCTCCACCCAACCCCAAGAGCTCAATACATTGATTGGTGAAAACCTCCAGAACAGGGACATCAAGAATATCAATACCAACCTTATCTCACTCAATTCAATCGTTCAAAATCATATCTGCAGCAACAAAAAATCATATGTAGAAAATCATATCTACAACAGCAACAACAACTCCTCACATCGATATGTGAAAGTTGCAACTCTAATATCATGAATTGATCATTACGCTTAACCCAAATATAATTTTGAACTTTAATTAAATATAATAATAGTGATAGATCACATATACCATATCATTACTACAAGTTCTTAATTTTTATTTATGTATTTTTGTAAAAAAGTATTAAAAAAAAATCTTTCAAATTTACTCGAGGACATCATCCATATATAATGCAGTGAGGCATACCTACTGAAAATAGAATTTAAGGCAAAGTGAAGTAGAGCACAATAATGGATATAATTTAGAAAATGCCGTGTAGTAATAAAAATGGTCACTCGATATTAGTGGTGAGTAATTAATAAAGTAGTTATTATAATATATTATAATAGATAAGAAGATATTTTTATACTGAATTTTTTATTTTGGAATGTGTATATATGAACGAGACAATCTGGTATATAGAAATTTAATTGTTTAGTGTGGTGAGTAATTAATAAAGTAGTTATTATAATATATTATAATAGATAAGAAGATATTTTTATACTGAATCTTTTATTTTGGAATGTGTATATATGAACGAGACAATCTGGTATATAGAAATTTAATTGTTTAGTGTGGTGAGTAATTAATAAAGTAGTTATTATAATATATTATAATAGATAAGAAGATATTTTTATACTGAATTTTTTATTTTGGAATGTGTATATATGAACGAGACAATCTGGTATATAGAAATTTAATTGTTTAGTAAATCATTTGTTTGTTTTGTATTTTATATCAATTGGCATTAAAGCTCATGTCCCTAGCTTGAATAGAGAAGACAAAAAAAAAAGGGGCACAATACCCTTTATATGTGATATTTATAGCGAAGAGACTAGATCTCTTAAACAAGTGATCTTTAACAGCTTTTTTTTTCCTTATGGCACTTCATAAATCAATGCACACTTCATAAATCAATGCACAGTGAGAATATTTACCATACAAATTTATAGACTTAGATCATACAGAAGTAACCACAAATTTTCTAGCAACAAACATAGGTCATGCAACGATATACTCAAGTTAGTTAAGAATTTAAGGAGGAGATTGTTGATCTAGATGTTTGAAGCCCTTCATCTGTGTCTTCTTCAGAAACACATTGGAACCCTAAAGTAGCATTTTCTTAATTTTATCATGCGTTTGATGGGGATAAAGTGAATTGTTGGTGTGGTGCATTCACTTATCTCAATTGTTGGTGTGGTACTTAGTGCGGAAGAGAATTATCCATAATGGTCAAGGAATATTTAGCATACCCTAATCTTCAATGATCTCTTAGATGACACTTACGATAGAGATACCAAACCTACAAAACCTATACCAGATAAAGAGATTTCCATATGAACAAATAGAGACAATATATCATATGGCTTCATTGCTTCATCCTAAGAAAAAGAAGTGAGTCATCATATCATATATATCAAATATTCTTGGAGTGCTTTGAATAATTTGGAAGATCTGTATGATTCACATTCAAAATTGGAGCTAATTCAATTGTTGATGGACATCTTCAACCTAGAAATGAACGATAATGATCCTATGGCTTTAACATCTAAAATTAAATCCATCATTCATGACATTGTGTTAGGGACCTAACCTCCCTAACCCCTCATGTAGGTAGAATAATTTAATTCCATGTAATAAAGACCAATATTAATAAGGCCTAGCAATAAGGAAGAATAAGTCCAATGTAAGAAGACCTAATAGAAGCTTCCTCTTCTAGAAGGATCTTCCTCTAGATTGTTCTTTTGGATAGATAGATTTAGTATAAGTAGGAGTAGAGGGTATAAGAAATTTTGTCTTGAGAATTATTGCAATAGAGCTCTGGTCTGGTGGAGGTTTCCCCCTTGAAGAGGCAACCTCAGGCAAGTGGACATTTTTTCCTATTAATAAAGGTATAATTTTTGTGTTGTGGTTTCATCTATTCTGTTTTTCCACTGTTATCCTTTGCGATATATTTTTTTTCATATTTTTTAATAGATCTAGTACCTTACAAGTGGTATCAGAGCACTTTCCTTGGCAGAAAATTGTGGGTTATTTTTTTTCAGAGTAAAGATTTATTATGTCATCTTAAAGATACAAAGATCTATCGTTCAATGCATAAACCCACGATCAGGGAAGCATACACTAAGATAATACAATTGGTACTCAAGTGCACATTGTTGGTCACCCTTGTAACCCCTATTGGTACCCCTTCGAGTGGTATCGCATTAGGCAACACCTGTATACAGATCGACCTAGATCTCATGAATCCCTCTACAGATAAATTGATCGGTCGCCTGATTGTTATAGTTCCATTTAGAAAAACACTCGGGAAGATACTCTCTATAGTACCTGGGTTGTCGGGTACTATAGCTAAGGGCACGATTTAGTCTCTTTAGTTGGTTCCCTGAGATATTGGGTCGAGTACTACTATTGGACCTCGCACGTATATCAGAGAGTTATAAAATAGGGAAAACCCTTGTTTGTAGAAATCCTGAATACCTTAACCCTTGGGACGGAAATATAAACAGAACAAATAAGACCTATTTCTGTGCAACCTTACCTCCTACATTCTGGTTGTGAAATTACTACACATTTCTTCCTGTTAAGAATTTGGACATTTTAGCATTGCAATATTATTCAGATTAGAGTATAACTCTGCAGGACTAAAAAAATAAGAACATAGTGGTCCAGCTGACACACTTATTTGGGACCTATCCCACTAGGTTTCACTCTTCTCCCTGATTCCAGTGGTACTTATCATTTTTAATACAAATTATTTTTGGACCCGACCCCTTTTACGACACCCTTATTTGGCCCCTATCCCATTGAATTCCCCTTTTTACCTGATCACATTGGTACCTATAATTTGACACGCTTCTTCACAGTTGTCCCACCCACCCCTCCTGACTCCCTTGTGTATCCCTTATCCCATTTTCCTGCCCATTTTTCCAAATGGCCACCACCCGAGCCCAAGAACTCAATACATTAGTTGTTGAAAACCTCCAGAACAAGGAGGAATTCAAGAATATCAATGCCAACGTTAGCTCACTCAATTCCATTGTTCAAACCCTCCAAGAGAAATGTGACCACATCAAATACCTCAAATACATCAAATCCACACTTGACCACTTCATGGTTCGTTCCCTGAACCCTTCCTCTTCTTAGCAACCATCCTATCATGATGACCATGATTCTTCTCATTACCAAGGTCCTCATACTATCCATTTTTCTAGAGACCTTCACCCTCCCAGAATTGAGGTGAATAAATTCAATGGCTCATTATTACACTTTTCATCGCATTACTGATGATTTAGCCAAGCCTCGTTATGGTATCCTACATTTGGATCCAGAACACTGGAAATGGTGGAAATGGTGAAACAAGGTCTATTAAGGGTATGTTGCTTGGACACAGTTTGTGGCAGAGCTTTATGGCCTCTTTGACTCTGACACCTACCATTTAGGCCATTTGACCAAACTGAAGTAGTCTGGGACAATATAAGAATTTATTTCCACATTGGAGAACTTTGATTTCAGAATGGAGGGCATGTCAGATGCTTTCTTTAGGGAATTCTTTATCAGTGACATAAAAGATGAAGTTTGTGGCCATTTTCTTATGGCACGCCCCTAGAATTGGTTGGAAGCTGCTCAACATGCCAAGGAATCACAACAGATTGTATCCTCCCAGATCTACAAACCATCGTTTCCTCCTTTCCCTAAACCCACCAATTATTCCCCTCCTGCAACTCCCCTCAAGATCTAGAAATTAACCAGGGCCGAAATGGTTGAAAGTCAACTCAAGGGTCTTTGTTATAATTGCGATGATAAATATTTTCTAGGGAACAAGTGTAAGGAGAATAAGCATGTTATGGTCGTGACTGAGGATATTTCTGAAGAATAGGTCATTGTTTCATCCATGGATGCACTAACACCACCATCTGATCTGACCCGACCCTTTGATCCACCAGAAGTTGACCTGCTAATTTCACTTAATGGCATCACTAGCTTCTCTACTCCCTAGACTGTCAAATTAATTGGTTACATTAAAAAATAGGAAAGTCATCATCCTTGTGGACATTGGTACCACCCATAATTTTATTAATCATCACATTTCCCAAGAAGTCAATTGTTACATCCGTGCCATAAATAATTTTCAAATCATGATGGCCAATGGAGGTTCCATGAAATGTGGGGGACGATGTGAAAATGTGCGGCTCCAAATTGGTCAGTATCACCTGAAATACAATATATTTTATATAGACATGGGTGGTTGTGATATTGTTCTAGGTGTCAAATGGTTACACACTCTCAACCCCATTCTCATGGATTTTAAGGACTTAACCATGTAATTCCAATAGAAGGGACAACTGTATAAGTTACAAGGAATCACTCCATGCTCCATGAGATCATTAGTTTTCATTGCATGGAAAAGATCCTAAAAAAGGGTCTTTCATGAATTATTTCCCAACTCCATTCCATTCATGTTGTTAAGACGCCTTTTGTGCATCTCGACTTCCAATCTATCCTCTCCCACCACCAAGTTTTTTTTACCACTCCCAAATAACTTCCCCCCTTCTTTTGATTCCATGATCATTCCATCCCTCTCATACCGGACAATATTCCTCCTAATTTTCACCCTCATCCTCATCCCTTTTCCTAGAAGAATGAAATTGAGAAAACTCTTCATGAATTTCTATAAGCGGATGTTATTCTTCCTAGTACCATCCCCTATTCTTCCCCTATGTTCACGGTACTCAAGAAAGAAGGTACTTGATGCATGTCCCCTGATTTTAGTGCCCTCAACAAACTCATAATAAAAGATAAATTCCACATTCTTATCATTTATGACCTATTGGATGAATTGAGTGGTGTTGAGTACTTCAACAAACTTGATCTATGTTTTGGCTACCACCAGATCTGGATGAAAGAAGGATACATTCCCAAGACTTCATTTCGAACAAATCAAGGTCACTATGATTTCTTGGTAATTCCCTTTGGCTTTCGTAATGCTTCCTCCACTTTCGAAAGTCTTATGAATCATGTCTTCTGTCCTTTTATCCATCACTTTGTCTTAGTTTTCTTTGATGATATTCTCATCCATAGTAAAAATTGGACATCTCATCTCTCCCATGTGAGTCAACTTCTCCATCTACTCTCTAAGCACCAACCTTTCCTCAAACAATATAAATATTCCTTTGGAGCCTCAGAAGTGGAATACCTGGGTCATATTTTCGGCAAGGATGGTGTCCGGGTAGATCCTAAGAAAATTGAAGCTATACAGGATTGGCCTCGCCCTAAAAATATTAAGAGATTACATGTTTTTCTAGGTTTAATAGTCTATTATTGAAAGTTTGTTTGGAATTATAGAAAAAATTCATCTCCTCTCACTTCTCCCCTTAAAAAGAATGCATTCACTTGGACTCTAGTTGCGGGTCACTCCTTCCAAGCCTTAAAATATGTTATGTGCTCGAACCCTTTCCTAACACTTCCAGACTTCACAAAGACATTTATATTGGAATGTGATGCTTCTAGGAAAGGAATTGGGGCCTTCCTCACGCAATATTGAAGGCCTTTGGTCATCACTAACAAACAACTTTCAAAGAGACACTTGGGCCAATCCATTTATGAAAAGGAAATGTTAGCTATTCTGCATGATTTGGATCTCTGTCATCCTTATTTATTAGGTCAATGATTCCAAATCAAAACTAATCATCAAAGTCTCAAGTATTTTATGGAACAATGAATTTCATCACCAGAGAAACAAAAATGGGTTACCAAGCTATTTGGGTATGATTATGAGATCATTTACAATAAGGGAAATGAAAATGTAGTTGCAGACACTCTTTCTCAGAAATATGAAGAAGATGGATCCATTTTCTCCCTCTCCTTCATTGTACCATATTGGTTCCAATATGTTCGTCAGGAATAGTTGCAAGACCCCAATATTTATATCATGATCCACCAATTGCAACACAATTCTCCAACATCTCCAGGGTACACTTGGAAAAATGAAGAGCTTCACTACAAAGGAAATTTGTATTTATGCAATCACAACTTAAATTCACGGTGCTTTTTGAACTTCCTGCTTCACCCATAGTTGGGCATTCAGGGTTTACTGAAACCCATGAATGGGTCAAATGTTCTTTTTTCTGGCATGGTATGAAACATGACGTCTACATATTTGTGGTTGAATGTGAGGTCTGTCAATGCAACAAGGGAGAAACAATTAAAGATTCAGGCAGAATCCAAACGCTTTCGATCCCTCCTGGTATTTGGTGAGATATTTCTATCGATTTCATTGTTGGCTTACCTAAATCTATAAATAAGTTAGTCATCATGGTGGTTGTCGATCATCTTTCCAAATATTCTCATTTTTGTGCTCTTCAACACCCATTCACCACATACACAGTGGCTCAAATATTCATGGATAATATCTTCAAGATTCATGCATGCCTAGTTCTATTGTCTCTAACATACATCCCAGTTTCACCAAAAAATATTTGGAAAGAATTGTTCAAGCTACAGGGAACCCAATTGCATCTCAACACCACCTATCACCCCCAGATGGATGGCAGACTGAAGTTGTCAACAAGTGTTTGGAAATATATTTGAGGTATTTTCCATCTGAGAGGAAAACTTGTTGGGCTTAGTGGTTTCCTCTAGCTGAATTGTGGTACAACACATCTTGCATATATCTACTCGCATGACTCATTTTGAAGCAGTATATGGCCAAAATCCACCATCGACTCTCTCATACCTACCACGGGTTTCGAAGTTTCAGGAGGTTGAAAAAAATCTTACAATCCAAGAGGATATTCTTAGTTCCCTTAAAGACAATTTGGTCATTTTTCAAAATTGCATGAAGAAACAAGAAGATCAAGGTCGTTTTGAATGACAATTTGTTGAAGGGGACCACATGTTTCTTTGACTACAACCTTATAAGAAGACTTTACTCAAAGATGAAGAATGTAAGAAAATTTCTCCTAAATTTTATGGTCCTTATATTGTTCTCAAGCGAGTGGGATCGGTGTCTGAGCAGTTGGCTCTACCTAGTCAGTCAAAGCTCCATATTTTTTTTCATGTCTCCTAATTAAAGAAGGTGTTTGGAACTAAGTGCCAAACTCAAAATAGTCTCCATGAGTTGGATAAAGAAGGTTTTGTATGGTTGCAACCACAAGAAGTATTGGACCAGCGAGAGCATCATCTCCATCAATGCAACATCAAGGAAGTGTTATTCTAGTGGAAAGATGCCACTCCAAAAGATGCCACTTGGGAGCCGAACACCATTCTAAAACAATTTCCTCATCTTAATCCTTGAGGAAAAGGTTGTTCTTCAAGGGGAAGGGCATGTTAGGGACCTAACCTCCCTAACCCCTCACATCGATAGAACAATATAATTCCATGTAATAAAGTCCAATATTAATAAATCCTAGCAATAAGGAAGAATAAATCAAATGTAAGAAGAACTAATAGAAGCTTCCACTTCTAGAAGGATCTTCCTCTAGATTGTTCTTTTGGATAGATAGACTTAGCATAAATAGGAGTAGAGGGTATGTGAGGTTTTGTCTTGAGAATGATTATAATAGAGCTATGCTCTATTGGAGGTTTCTGCCTTGAAGAGGAAAGTGAACATTGTTTCATATCAATAAAGGTATAATTTTGGTGTTGTGGTTTCATATATTGTGTTGTTCCGTTGTTATTCTCTGCAATATTTGTATTTTCAAATATTTTAATAGATTTGGTACCTTACACATTGATTCTACTAGCGGGAACTATCATGGTCTTCATTGAGGCCCTCTACCCCACATATTCTCACTATATTGAATAACTTCAAGATAGTGGCCAATTAAATTCCTTTGTGGATAAAAGTGTAGAACTTGAGAAGGATTTTAGGAAGAAGACAACTTAGCTTATTGGGGAGATTGTGTGCCTTTTTGAAAAATGGAAGAATAAATCACATGTTTCTTCTAGAGGATAATTTAGTAAGAAAGGAATTGGAAAGAGGAATTTCAGAGGCAAGGGGGGTAGGTAGAGTCAAGGTGAGAGAGACAATATTCACTATCTTCATTATGGAAATAATGGAAATGAAGTAAAAACATGTACGATGTCATAGGAGAAGACAAAAAAAAGTAGGAACAAAACGAAGAAACAGGTAAAGCCCTTTAATCTAGTCATTTTATTTTTTATCGTTGCAATACTGGAATAAATGAAGATTTATTAAAAACGTCATTTGATTCTTGGAGATATGCTTAGTTTCTTGACACTAGTGTTACATGCCACATGACATTTCAAAAATATTTCTTTGAATAATCAAATGACAATTTAGAGGGTGTAGTATACTTTGCAAATGGATCGAGCCTCAAACCTACAAGAATTGACACCATCATGCTCAAATTGCATGGATCCCAGAATTTTCTTTTTCATGATGTTCTATAACTTCCTGAGTTGTTGAGGAACTTGTTTTCTCTTATGAAAATTTGACAGTAAATCCATTCCATTCACATGTTTGATGGAAAATTTGAAATAAGGAAGTATTCCAACAACATTTTTTTCATGGCAATATGGGAGGATGACAAATTTTTGAAGATGAAATGGATATCTACATGGGAAAAAAATCATATACACCTTTCTCACTATGATAAAGATACACTTTCTTCCAGACTCTTCTGGCATGCTATATTTGGGCACATAAACTATTATAGTATTCATATGTTCAATAAATATGGTGTTTCTAGTTTTACCGTCATTCCAAAAAATTTGAAGGAATGTGAGGCTTCTATCATTGGGAAACATAATAAACAAACTTTTCATGATTCCAGTTCAAGAGAATGTAGAAAGCTATAATTGAAACACTCTGATTTGTGTGCCCCCATGCCTATTACATCTACCTTTGGTAATAAATATATCATGAATTTCATTGATGACTACATGAGGATGTCTTGGTTTTATTTGTTGAAACATAAGTCTCAAGCATTTGAAAATTTTAAAAACTTTCATGCATGATTGAAAATAAAGCATTATATTGTATTGACACTCTTTGTATTGATAACAGAGGGAATATACTTCTAATGAGTTTAAAATATACCTTCACCAACATGAGACCAAGCATCAAACTAATATTCTATAATATCCTTAGCAATATGGTGTAGCAAAAATAATAAACACGACACTCTTGAATGTGGTATGTTCAATGTTGTTTTTCAAAAATGTGAAGCTCATGGTTTTGGTTGATGTAGTTCTATGTGTAGGCTATGTGAGAAACAAAATTCCATCGCATGCTCTTGGGAACAAGACTCCTTATAAAATGTTATATTTTTGCATTCCTTCTGTGAGGCACCTTAGGTTCTTTGGCTCCATTTGTTATTCCTTAATTCAAGAAGCCAAAAGTGCATATTATTCTAGTACTAAAATAACACCAAAGAATATCATCTTTACATTCAGGTAAACAAAAAATCCATTCTTTCCATACATGTATTTTTTCTTGAGTCCACCAAGAATGACAAGACTATTGAGTGGTATCTTGGTCATCTGGGTATTCACCCATGTAAAGAAAAATCATGAGATTGATGATGATATTCAACATCTTGGAGTGGGAGTCACTATCTTGGGTCAAAATGACAAATCTATTTTTGAAGTGTCATCTCCCCTCATGTAGAATATCTAACCACTTCATAAGAATAGGAATAAAAATTGGATGATGTGATTGAGAGGATTGAAAAGATGAATGTTGATGGGGAATCTCAATTAGTGGAGAAACCTGGACCATCCAATAAATGTCCAAATTTTCTCATAAAAACATTTGAAAGCGCTTATCCTAATGAGGTTAGAAAGATAGGAACTAGAAGTTAAAAAAGACAAGATGATGGAGGCGATGTAGATGATTCATATTCCGGTGATGTCAATGATATGGATGCTTCGTATGATTGGGAATTTAATTTATATAAAAACTTTGAACCAACATTCTTTGAAGAAGATACTTCTCATTATGAATGGAAGCAAGCCATGCAAAAGGAGTACGATACTCTCATAAATAATGGTAAATGGAAGTTGGTGGATCCTCCCTTTGGAAGAAAACCAATCAATTTTGGGTAGTTCTACAAGAACAAGTAAAAACCATATGGCTCACATGAAAATCATAATGAGAGGCTTTTGGTGAAAGGATATGAATAGAAATATGGAATAGACTATGGTGATATTTTTCCCTCCACAACAAATGGGATATTGTTTGTGCATTGTTGGATTTGGAAGAACCGAATAGGTTGATTATTCATCGTATGTGTTTGGAAATACAATGTATTCCAAAAGGGGAAGAGCACCATTAGTAACCACTCACACAACCAAATCAAAGATAAAAAAACATTTTTTTTATGCCGTAAAACCCCAATGTGGGGAAACATCCATTACCCCATCCAACATGGCCATTTATGGAAATTTATGAATGAAAAAGAAAAATATTACAAGAGAGTTTCTCACAATTGATCATCATTAAATGATGCTCCATGCTCATTAAATAGAGATCATGGAATGACTAGGTGTTAACCCATGGATCAAAGTATCCATTAAGATTGAGGGAAATATGAGTTGTCAGATCACTCTATGTCTAGACCATGTCATGACTGCCAGATTACATAACTCCAAGTGCATACTAATGCATAGTAAAGAAACACACTTTAACTTAACAACACATTTGAGCAAGTTGATCTTAAGTAAATTCTAAGTGTCTAAATATCCTAACATCCTCCCTTTAAGAGAAACTTGGGACAATATTGAAGAATTTACAGAGATGAGAAAATCGAAGAAGAAAGGAGGAATTAGAGCCTATCCCCCCTTAACGACAAGTTCAATAAATCTTAACAAATGTTGAAGTTTGGAAAACTTCACTTCTGTAAGAGACTTTGTAAAAATGTCTGCAACTTAATCTTATATAAGGAAAAAGAGAACTTCAATAAATCAATCATGAATGAGATTTTTAATGAAGTGCATGTGTAGATTGTTGTTCTTTTTTCACTAATTTTGAACTTGACCTTTGGTGAGATTGACGACACTTCAATTGTCACACCAGAGTGTGGTTGAATGCGACTGGTGGAATCCAAACTCTGAACAGATTTGTTGAAGCCACAAGACTTCTTGACTTGCATTAACCATTGGTATCATAGCAGGTCCTTCAAAAATAGTCTAATCATTGCAAGGTATATCATGGAGTGCACTAATAATGAAATGCCACTATTTCATGGTCATAACTATTCCTTCTAGAGAAAAAGGATGAAAATGCTTGTGCAAGAAGAAGGATTTGATTTTTGAAAAGAAGTATTAGATGGATACACAACACCTACCACTCCCCCAACATATAGAGATGGAATTAATCTTAGATAAAACAGTTCGAAGGATAAAAATTCTATTATGAGTGTTTTGTTTAGTTCAGTATATTTCAAGGTTATGCATTACAAATATGCAAAGGATCTTTGGGAAAAACTTCAAAATGTTTATGAAGGATATGCCCAATTCAAAGGGGCCAATCTTCAAACTTATAGAGGTCAACTTGAACAATTTAAAATGAAGGAATATGAAGATATTGTAGCTTATTTTATGCAAGTTGATGAAATAGTGAACTTTGTTAAAGGATTAGGAGAAGGAATTAAAGAACCAATAATCGTTCAAAAGGTACTAAGGTCTCTTCCATTGAGATTTGATTTCAATATTTCATGCTATAATAAAGATAAAATATTACTACATTAAGAATTGACAAGTTACCTAGAATCCTTATAGTATATGAAATGAGAAGAAAGGAGGGTAATCCATCCAGGAAGGAAGCAACAATAAGGACTCCAAACAACATATACATCTTAAATGAGATTGAAAATGAAATTTTTTACTTGGGAAAAGAAAATGAAAGTTTGATTTGGAACATAATAATGGGTCATATGAACTTTGATAATATTGTCAAAATTAGTAAAAAGGAAGCGGTAAGAGAAATTCTTGAAATTTCAAAGCCAACCAATACTTTGTGCAAGAACTGTCTACATGGAAAACAAACAAGAACTAAGTTCAGAACAAAGGAATACTCTACCAAAAAAACATTGGATATTGTACACATCGGTCTATGTGGACCAATGGGAACAAAATGGCTAAATGGTGAACAATAAGACATGTTACTTATTGAGTATTATACAAGAATGACAGATTTTGTTTTCTCAAGAAAATGCCAGAGACATTCGAATGTTTCAGTACATTCAAAGAGATGGTTGAAAATGAGACTAAGTTGGAAATCAAGTGTTTGATATCATAAAATGGAGGTGAGTTCACATCAAAATAATTTATGGACTTTTCTGAAGAACATGGAATAAAAAGACAATGCTCAACAACTAGGACACATCAAAATGGAGTCATTGAAAGGAAGAACATAATTACACATGAAATGGATAGAACTATGTTGAAATATTCCAAT
Source organism: Picea mariana (assembly GCA_032191745.1). Classification (NCBI taxonomy): domain Eukaryota; kingdom Viridiplantae; phylum Streptophyta; class Pinopsida; order Pinales; family Pinaceae; genus Picea; species Picea mariana. The sequence continues at coordinate 398,558 of JASDQU010736069.1, forward strand.
TTGGGTGATATATTATGGGTACAAGAAGTATGTACAACTGTTCATATCTTTAACTTAGGAATTCTTGGAAGTAAGAATGACAAGAATCCATATGAACTGTGGAAGGAAAGACCTACGAATGTCAAGCACTTTAGAGTGTTTGGAAGAAAATGTTACATAAAAAGAGAAGACAATAAGATTGGAAAGTTTGAGTATTGGGTTCATAAAGTTATATTGGTTGGTTACTCAAGAAAAAACAAGGCATACAAATGCTACAACCTAAGACTCAACAAAATGGTGGAAATCATCAATGTAAATATTGATGAGACAAATATACTAAAGACGAGAGAATAAAGAATAAATTCAAAAGGGAATGAAGCAGAAGACGAACTAAAGAAATAAGAAGTAGAGTAAGAAGTAGAAGAACCATAAGAGAAGCAACCAGAAGCAGAGAAAGAAGAAATAGAATACAATAAAAAATATTTCCAGACATCTGCAAAACCACCTAACCATTGGATTCAGAAGAATCATCCACTAGAACAAATTATTGGAGATCAAAATGCAGGAATAGAAATCAGATGAATCAGATGGTCATGTACACCAGAACAAAGACATGTAGCACTATTATCCACAGTTGAACCAAGCATCTTTGAGGAATACAACAATGATGAACATTGTAGCAAGGCCATGGAAGAAGAACTGAATCAAATAGAGAATAATGAGTCATGGGAACTAGTTCCAAGACCTAAATACAAAAATGTGATTGGCACAAAATGGGTGTTAAGAAATAAAATAAACAAAGATGGACAAGTAACCAAAAATAAGGAAATGCTAATATGAAAAGGATATGCTCAATTTTAAGGAGTGGATTTTGAAGAAACTTTTGCTCCTGTTGCTGGAATGGAAGCAATCAAAATGATATTGGCCTATGCATGTTTCAAAAGGATCGGAGTATATCAGATGGATGTAAAATCAACATTTCTAAATGGGGAATTAGAAGAAGAGGTATACATAGACAAACCAGAAGGGTTCCTACTATCAGAAAAGAAAGATTATGTTTGCATATTGAATAAATATCTGTATGGACTCAAGCAAGCCCCTAGAGCTTGGTATTCAAGATTGTAAACGTAATTGAAACAATAAGGTTTAAGGAAGGGAAATGAATATAAAAATTTCTACAAAAAGTGGATTAGGAAAACATACTTCCCATTGAAGTATATGTGGCTAACATCATCTTTGGAATTGACGATGACAGATTGAGTAAGAAGTTTTCCAAAGACATGCAAAACGAATTTGAAATGTACCTACTTGGTGAGTTGACTTTCAGTTTGGGACTCTAGATATGTCATCTAGATGAAGATATTTTCATTTCCCAAACTAAGTACATCAAATGATCTAGGAGGATACATGAATGCTTACATAGATCTAGGAGGATCCAAAATTATCATAGAGGTCCAAGAGGATCCATAAAATATCAAACTTTTGTTATCTCAAAATATATTAAAAACACCATCAATGTGTATAGCTTGGTGACATATTTCCAATTATGTAAAAAATGCCTCAAACAAAGTTCTTATGCAAAATTTATGGATGGTCAAAGTTTGGGTCAAAGTAGGGAAAAAAGGTAAAATTCAAAGGATCAAAGGTGACACATGTCACCACTCCAAGGGTTACACATGGCATGAAATTACAGGTCATAAAGTGTTGATGTGGAAGGCAGGCAACGTGGCGTGACAAGTTGGAAGGTGACTAGGAAATATGTACATATAATTGGCACTAATTATGGATTGACGCGTGGCACAAGAAAGCCAATTAAAATCTGTCATGTGGTAGTCCCTCATTGGCCTATTATGGTTTATGTATATCAAAATTTTATGGGATACGATGGGGGTCAAACCTCCGACCTCCCATAAACTTACCCAAGCCATTCTACCATCATGCCATCACATTATTTTTTAACGATACATGTTGTAAATTTTATTTAAGTTTGGTTAAGGTTTGAATGGGCAGAAAAAGGGGATCAAACGATAATCCCTCGGCACATAATATATGGTCATATGGTATATCATATAAACATGTTCTAGGATCCATGGGGAGTTAAAAAATATGTTGCACCGCATATAACCATATGATATATTCCACGAACGAATATAACAATGCCACAAAACAATCATTGGTTGGTGGGGTTTGATCCCCCGACCTACTGTGTATATTTCTAATTCCTTAACCACTATGCCAATGGAACCACATATTATCGGATTCACCAACGAAATGTTAAATGTTGACAGCACATAATATGAGCATGGTTGGGGGCCCACAATTTATTTATGTGTGTGTGGTCCAAGACTGACGAACATCCCGAGACAGGCATGAAGTATGAGATGTGCACAAATCCCAAGAACAAAGTAATATACAAATTTCATTTTTTTTCATGTAGAGAAATGAACTAATTTGGTATTGTATCGATTTGCATGCCGAGTAAATATAATTTTGTGTGTTGCATAGATATGTGTGCCCTAAGGTATATTTTCCAAACATATACATGCTTATACTCATTTTTCTCATTTTTCCAAGAGGATTTGAATGACGATGTTATTTTTGTCCTAAGAGGTTATTTATAAAATTATCAGTCCATATTTCCATTAATTAGTGCCATAGTGCATAATTTGGTGAGTAAAGAGGGTGAAATTGATCGAGTTCAGGATATGGTCAACTTGATATGCATTTTTCTCAGAATTTCGTAAGGAATACAAAGGTAAACTCCTTTTTTGAGTTTGAGTAGTGGAATTAAAGAGATTTCATAAAATTGTCTTTTGTAAGTCCATGTTGTAATTTAGTTTGACATTTTGAGATTATGGAGATCAGTATCACTATCTAAAGGGGACTTGGAGCTGAAGTAATATATGTCATCAATATTGTATAATTTGAGTTCTTTTATTTTCTACTATGTTATCTCATAATTCTTCAAATTAATCATTAGTTAATGAGAATTTGGATGAGACTCACATCATTATTTTTCTTCAAATCACCTCAATACGATCAAGAATTAATTTTGAATCAGGTTAGATGCTAACCTATATATTTTAAAGGAATAAGTGGTATCTAAGTATTTTTGAATCAAGTGGTATTAGAGCTAGTTTTGATGTGTATTTGCAAGTAGTGGATGTGATGAGGTCCAAGAATTAAGTTGGTTACAATTTTGAAGAATCTTATTGAGAGGAAAAAATGAGTAAATCCCTCATTAAGTTAAGTCTATAGAAGAAAATTAACCGAAAATTAACAAGGGCAATTGATGCAGGGGCATGATTCCTTTTTAAAATTTGTCGACTTCTAGAAAGTAAAGTTTTTTGTAAAGGGAGTTGGTTTTCGATTCTGGTAGTTAGTTGTGTGACAATAAATGGCTTTTGTTGCGAAAGATGAGATCAAAATCATTTGAAAGCTAGTTTTTAGTGATTTTGATAGTGCTAGAAAGATAGAGAAGAGATAGTCTCTAGTTTAGTTAGTAGATCCTATTTGTTTGGATCTAGATAGTATTATTGGGATTTTATGCGTGAATGTGTAATCGAGAATGTTTTGTTGTTGGAATGAAGATAAACTTAGAATTAATCTATGTGTATCTGTTCTCAGAAATTATGATATGATCCTCTTCTCCAGATAGCCATAAATTGATTGTATTTTGTTGTAATGCAAGTGTATACACATCGATGTTGAAATTTATGAATCAGAACTTGTTGAATGGAATATAAATTATTTTTAACATTTTAAAGGTGCCATAGGCTCTCTGTGTTTCCTGTGGAATACATATGTCTTGGTCTAACAACTATGAATCGATTTAGTTGCAATTCAATCTTTGTATGTGCATGATAAGATGATGAGAAGAGGATCCAACTGTTGCCAAATTGTCTTTCTTCTTATAGAAGAAATTGTAGTAACTAAGAGAATCGTGGTTTGAAGTAAACAATTTCATTTTCTTTGATGAAACAATAGTGATATCATGACTGCATTGGAAAAGGTTGTTAATGGAACACAAGTTTTATTTCAATCAATGAAACCCTAGCTGTGCACCGTGTGACAACAAGTTGACTTCAATAGCTAAATTGAGCTAGAGTGAAACCCATGTTTTCCAGATCAAATGAGATCCATTGGATCAAGGTAATGAATGGTTATGTTAGTTTGAAAATTCAAAACATTTGAGTTAATTTTTAGAATTAAGTGACTATTTGGCTTTGACACCAAGTTGAAAACACGCTAATGGTTAGATAAAGTTTGAGAAACTACTACATATAGGAGAAGAGTATTTTTCTCCTAACTATCTTTACCATAGTGGTATCAGAGCCCATTTTTTCACATCCTTTCCAGAAAAGAACAGATTCAAAACAACAAATTATTGCAGGCCAAAGGGTACTATATATCTCCCACCTACAACATTTGTGATATCATGTCATATCCCACATCAAACTGTTGGACAACTGAGAGGGGGGGGGGGGTGAATCAGTTGTTTCCGTGATTAAACAATTATGGTTCTTTTAAATTCTTTGTAGAGACACTGAATGATAATCACAATAATGCAGGGAAATAAACAATGGCACTTTCAACATCATTCACATATATGAGAAACACAAAGACAGATATTTCCCGAGGAAACCCATGCAGGGTAAAAACCTCTTTTCTTTTATATGATAAGTAATGGTTACATTATTTATAGTATCATACATATGAGCACCAACTCATAATGAGGCTACAACCTCAGATTTGCAAGCTGCAACTTGCTGAGAGCACCAACTCTCTGTTTTCTCTAGCACCAACTAGAAGAAAGCACTGACTCCCTGGTTTCTCTAGCACCAACTAGAAGGAAGCACCAACTCCCTGGTTTTTCTAGCACCAACTAGAAGGAAGAACCAACTCCCTGTGTTCAAGCACCCACTTGAACCTCTGAGGACAACAGTCCTCCCTAGCACCTCCCAACCACCCTGAAATATAAATTTTTTCTTCTGAAACTTATTACAGTGATATAATGCTCAACAATGGCTTACCTGACTTATCACTGTTCTGCTGCATCTCGTTGCTCTGTCTGCCTCATTGCCTTCCTGCACACATGACTTGTGCTATCTGTTCTTCTGCTTTTTATGCTCTGTGCGCCATGTCCATTCACTGCACAGATCCTCTTCTGTGCAATTCAGCTGCTGCACTCTCCTCCTTCTTCATACAAGAATCACCTTCAACAACAACAACCACAAAAAACTCTGACAGCAACCGCCGCCCATCTCTTCTCTGTACCATGTATTTATAGCTTCTGTGCACCTTGTGCATGCAGTGTTCGCAATGCCTCTGCATGTTGACTCTGCACCATTATCCTCCACCTCTCGAGTGCTCTGTCTGATTATCATCATGACTCTTCAGCTTCTCTGCTGGTTCACCCCGCGTGTCCAGCATCACTGTATGTTATACTGAGATTCCTCAGTCTCTCAGGTAGTTTAAGACTCTTCATCTTCTCTGAGACAGTCGAACTCTTGATCTTCATCAACCTTGGTCGATGGTTCATGATCTTGGTGAATCAATGGTCCTGATCTCATCGTGATCTCGCATCTCGCTGTTCCTTCATTGGAGATTTTCATTACTCCNCCGCGTGTCCAGCATCACTGTATGTTATACTGAGATTCCTCAGTCTCTCAGGCAGTTTAAGACTCTTCATCTTCTCTGAGACAGTCGAACTCTTGATCTTCATCAACCTTGGTCGATGGTTCATGATCTTGGTGAATCAATGGTCCTGATCTCATCGTGATCTCGCATCTCGCTGTTCCTTCATTGGAGATTTTCATTACTCCAAGTCACAATAGGCGAGACTCCGAGATGGAGCTCAGATCAATGATCCACATCTTTTCGTGTATTGACGGTCAGGCTCTTATCATGATCTCGCATCTCGTTGTTTCTTCGTTGGAGTTTATCGTCACTCCAAGTTGCAATAGGCAAGACTCGGAGATGGAGCTCAGATAAACGATCCATATCTTTTTATGTATTGATGGTCAGGATCATTTCGTGATCTCGCATCTCGTTGATCCTAAGATGGATATTTTCTTCACTCCAAGTCACGATAGGCGAAACTCCGAGATGGAGCTTTATGGTGCTCTGATCTTTCGCCACGCATCCTCTTGATCCAACAGTCCTTGATTAAATCATGATCTCGCATATTCGTTGTTCCTTTGACTTTCCAGTTAGTGAGATGACGATCTTTTGCCACATGTGATCCCCTGCACAGATCCAACGGTCCTCCTGTGATATGGATCCGACGGCTGTCCTTCTCTCGCTACCTCGCGACCTCGCGACTTGGAGTACCCAATGTTTGGACTCTCAACCTGTGAACTCCCGAGTTCGTGAGATCTCTCGATCTCTCGCCACCTGTCCCCCCAGATGGACGGCTATAAATCTCTCGCCACTTCGCCGCCTCGCGTCCTCGCACCTCACGACTTTTGAACACCCAATACTTGGGCCTTTATCCTGCGAACCCCCGAGTTCGTGAGATCTGTCCGATATCTGCCACGCGTCCTTCCCAGATGGATGGTCCTGATCTTCTCGTCACTTCGCTGCTTCGCGACCTCACGCCTCACGAACTTTAACACCAAATCCTCAGCTCTTCCACTCACGAGCTTCCGAGTTCGCCCAGATCTAACACCTGAGATATATCCTTCTCTTCATCATGCGATCTTCTTGTTTTTATTGAGATCTGATGGCCCTCATGCTGTCAGGAATTTTGGATGGGATCCAACGATCAGTGACGCATCCTTCTTACTTGGAAGAATTTCGACTCTGCACTAATTCCTTCTGAGCCTACGTTGTTCCTGTTTGTCCATCGATGCACATTATGATCCTTCCATCTTCACTGTTGTACTTGCCATCAATGACAAGAATACGCTATTTGTTAAACATTTTCCAACAATCTCCCCCTTTGGCATTGATGGCAACTAAGGCAACTGAATTCTTTTCTCCCCCTTTGACATCAATGTCAAAGAAGAGACATGCTCCCCCTGAGCTATTGCAGTAAATTTAGGAGGCATTAGAAAATCAAACAATACAAATATCCCCCTAACAAGATGGAATCTTTTAGGTATGAAACGAAATGACACCCAGCTTCTGTCTAAGATATTCAAACGGTGTCTTGGTGAGGGGCTTAGTAAAGATGTCTGCAATTTGTTCTGTAGTGGGAATGTAATGGACCTGAACAATCTGATTGGTGACCTGCTCTCTCAGAAAATGATATTTTATGGGAATATGTTTCGTCTTGGAGTGGAGGATAGGATTTTTAGACACACTAATGGCACTTGTGTTATCACAATTAATTGGGATCGGTGCAGTATATTTTACCTCGAAGTCTGCAAGTGTCTGAATCATCCATAATACCTGTGTGCAATAGGTAGCAGTAGCAATGTACTCTGCCTCTGTGGTTGATAGAGAGATGGAACCTTGCTTTTTTCTAAGCCAGGCTACTAAGGAGTTACCCAAGAAGAATGCTCCTCCACTGGTGCTTTTTCTCTCATCAACACAATTTTCCCAATCTGCATCTGAATAAGTAGTCAACTGAAGACTTTGATTTCTAGGATACCACAGACCATAAGTCATTGTTTCTTTTAAGTACCTGAATATCCTTTTGACATCTTGCAAATGACTCTATTTAGGAGCAGCCTGATATCTTCCTACCATTCCTACAGCATGCATTATGTCTGGGCGAGATGCTGTGATGTACAACAGGCTTCCTATCATTGATCGATATGAGCTTTGATCAACATCAGGTGAATCATCATCCTTGCTTAATTTACATCCAGTTACCATAGGTGTACCCACAGGT
>JASDQU010736069.1:406426-416472 GCA_032191745.1 Picea mariana
TATCATAGACATTTCAAATTCAGACTCCATGGAAGAAGCAAACCATTGTACCAGTGAGTCCTTATTACATCCAAAGATGATGTCATCTACATAGACCAGTACAATGAGCAACTCATTATCCTCTGTCTTAATATACAAATTGTTGTCAGTTGTTCCTCTCTTGAACCCTTTGTCTTTGAGATACGTATCCAGTCTGTGATACCAGGCTCGAGGGGCTTGTTTTAAACCATATAAAGATTTCTCCAACTTGCATACTAAGTCAGGGTTATCAGACAATTTGAAACCCTCTGGTTGTTCCATATAGACTTCTTCACTTAAATCTCCATTGAGAAAGGCTGACTTGACATCCATTTGGTAGAATTTAAACCTTTTATGACAAGCATAGGCAAGAAACATTCTTATAACTTCTAATCTTGCAAGGAGCGCAAATGTTTCATCAAAATCCAGCCCTTCTATATGAGTATATCCTTTACAGACTAACCTCGCTTTGTTCCTAACAACTTTTCCTTGCTCATTCATCTTATTCTTAAAGATCCATTTGGAGCCAATGACGTTTTTACCTTCGGGTCTTTGAGCCATCTCCCATGTATTGTTTTTTTTAATCTGATCAAGTTCTTCATTCATTGCTTTAACCCAGTGATCATATGTGTTGGCTTCATTAAAATTCTTGGGTTCCAGCATGGATATGAGAGCTATATGAGATTGTTCGGTGGTTTTGATTAGCCTTCTCCTGGTTTGTACCCCTTTTTCTTTTTCTCCAATTATTTGAATTGCAGGATGATTCTTTTGAATGATTATGGAGGAGGAATTTGTAGTTGACTTCTGATTTGAGTCTGTCTGAGTGTCTGAGTCTTCATCTGATTCATAGTCTTCGTTTTCTGATTCTTGGACCTATTCATCTTCATCTTTAGCTGTGTCTTCTGTAGAAGACTCATTACCATACACCTCTCTTGCTGGGATTCCTTCATCAATTTTTACATCAATACAGTCAACCATTTTATGCAGCCTCTTATTATATCATCTGTATCCTTTACTGTTTGTAGCATATCCTAAGAAGATACCTTCATCAGCCCTATCATCATATTTTCCGAGTTTCTCATAATTATTCTTTATGTAGCATTTACTCCCAAAGACTCTGAAGTGTTTAATTGAGGCAGGTCATCCAAACCATAGTTCATAAGGGGTCTTGTCACTTTGTGGTCTGAGGTGGGATTTGTTAAGCACATGGACTACTGTGTGTATTGCTTCTACCCAATAGGTTTGACCAATGTTCTTCTCATTCATCATTGACCTGGCCATTTCCTGCAGTGTTCTGTTTTTCCTTTCAACTACTCCATTTTGTTGTGGAGTTCTTGGTATTGTGTATTCTCTCTTGATCCCATGCTCATCGCAGAATTCCTTGAAGTCTCTTGACATAAACTCTCCTCCCTGGTCTGATCTTACTGCCTTTAACCTCTTCCCTGTTTGTGTCTTAGTTAAAGCCTTAAATATCTTAAACTTCTCAAATGCTTCAGCTTTTTCTTTGAGAAAGGCTACCCAAGTAAGTCTGGAGTAATCATCGATAATCAGCATGAAGTAGTTTTCTTTCCCTGTGCCTTCCTGTCTTGATGGTCCACATAAATCCATATGAACTAGTTGGAGTGGTTTCTCTATTGAAGTAAATCTCTTGGACTTAAACTGTGTCCTGTTTTGCTTCCCTACTTGACAGGGTTTACACACTGAATCTTGGGGCTTTGATATTTTCGGAAGATCTTTTACTGCCTCGAGGTTTTTGAGTTTGATTAAGTGATCAAAGTTTAGATGTCCAAGTCTTCTATGCTATAACCAACTTTCATCATGTTTTCTTAGATGACATTCTTCTCTATTTTCTTTCAACACATATACATTATTTTTTGTTCTTATGCCTTTGGCCACTACTTGTCCTGAGTTTACAGATTTTATCTTACAATCCTTGGACGTGAACAACACCTCGCATCCTCTGTCACACATTGACTTACACTAAGAAGATTATGTTTCATCCCATCCACAAGTAGAACATCTTGGGCTTTTCCTTTTCCATTACTTAAGCTCACCATCCCTTTTCCTTTTATTTTTCTGGAGCATCATTTCCAAAGGTTACTGTTCCTGATTTACTTTCACTTAGTGATAGAAACTTGCCTTTGTCTCCCGTCATGTGTTTGGAGAAACCACTATCTATATACCAAGGTTTCATTTTTCTTTGAGCAGATAATACTAATCCACACTTGTTACTTTCCTTCTTCTTCCAAAACGTGACATTTTCCACAGGAGATTTCGAATCTGGTTCATAGTTCCTTAACTGACAGTCAATAGATTTATGTCCAAAGTTATGAAAAGTGTAGCATTCAACCTCATTATTCAATAAGTCAAACTTATTGTTGTAGTGTTGCCTACTTATTGACTGTTGATTATTTCTTTCCCTCCTTTGTTGTATGTGTCCAGACTTAATTTGGCAATTTACAGTATGTGAATGATTATTACCTGACTGTATCATTCTTTTTTGTGGGAAGTATTTATTCCTTTGAAATCTTAATTGCTCATTTCTAGGTCTTAGGGAACAATTTACAGCTTTGTGACCGAAGTTAGAACAATAGAAACAATAGCCATAGAAAAATTCTTTGTACCTGGAAAATGGTTGTCTTCTTTGAACAAATTGGTTTCTTTCTTGCTGATGATGTCTTTTAGTAGAAGGAACATTGTTTCTTCGTTGTTCAGATTCAATCCTGGCACCTTTTCCTTTACTCGTCTTGGCTGGATGATTGTCTTCCTTTGTTTCTGCAGGTTTGTTATCGTCATTGGTTGTGCTTTTGACAAACTTGATAGGTTCTTCAATTCCTGGATTCCCACTGCTTGATCCCTCTTCATACCCAAAACCAATTTTCATCTTGGGATTCCTTTACTGATTCAGAATGGTGGTTAATCCTTCTGAGTCTTTGATACTTGACAGATTCAGATTATACAAGGCTTGAAATTTCTCCATTTCTTTCCTTGTTTTCACTACTTCTTGTTCTAATGATTCACATATTGCCTTCTTTTCTGATAGTTGTTGTTTCAGAATCTCTTCGATTTTCTTTGCCTCTTCCAATTCTACTTTTAGTAGGACAAGGTATTCATCAGGTTCTTTACTGTCTTTCTCGAACTGTTTTAACAACTGTCTTTTCTTTCTGTTCTTGATTCTTAGTCTGTCAATCTCTTCCAATGCACTGATCAGTTCTCCTTCCATGTCAACCACAGCTTCTTCATCATCCTCATTACTGTCTGTGCTTTGATTATCATACTTCTCTTTGGCCATAAGTGTGAAGTCATTTAGTTTATCTTCAATAGATGAATCATTATCCTCTTCATCTGAAGGATCATCATCATTGTTTGCACAAAGACTTTTCTTCTTAAGGTTATTCTCTTTAAAGAAATTTCTGTGTTTGTATTTCTCCTCATCATCACAAGTTTGATCCTTTCCTTTGTGGGGACATTTATTTGCAAAATGACCTATCCTACCACAGTTAAAACATTTGAAGGGCAATTTTCCTTTGTATTTTCCTGATCCCTTCTTCAGTCTCTTCACAAATTTTTCTTCAATTTCATCGGGCTCAGACTCCTCATTCTTGTCTGCTTTAAATGATGCTTCTCTAGAGGTGGGTTTATCTTTAACTATTCTCATTTCATATGCAATGAATGTTCCAAGAAGTTGGTCAAACTGCAAGGTTTTCAGATCATTAAGTTCTTCTATAGCAGAGACCTTTGGGTTGAACCTATCTGGGAGAGATCTCAAGATTTTTTGAACTAAAGAAGGTTCCCCAATTGCTTCACCAAGTGCCTTCATTGCATTTATCAATTCTTCTATTCTCAGAAAGTATTTTCCAATTGTTTCATCTTCCTTCATCTTCAGTTGTTCAAACTATATTCTGTAGGTTTGAAGCTTTGCATCCTTTACCTTCTCATTACCTTCATAATTGTTAATGAGTTTGTCCCACATTTCTTTGGCAGTTCCTAGATGCATAACTTTTACGAATTCTTCTTCTCCAAGCCCACTCAAGATAGCATTCATAGCCTTAGCGTTGAAGCTAAATTCTAGTTTGTCATCCTTATTAGCTAGCACAACTGGCTTTACATAACCAGTCTCTACCACATCCCAGACATCTGCACCTAAAGCCATTATGTAGGTTCTCATTCTAACTTTCTAGAAGGCAAAGTTTGTTCCATTAAATAGAGGGGCCTTATTGGTTGAATTTCCTTCACGGCTTGACATGTTTAAGCTCTAGGATCTACCCTTAGATAAAAGGGGCTGGCTCTGATACCAATTGTTGGACAACTGAGAGGGGTGGGGTGAATCAGTTGTTTCCATGCTTAAACAATTATGGTTCTTTTAAATTCTTTGTAGAGACATTGAATGATAATCACAATAATGCAGGGAAATAAACAATGACACTTATGAGAAACACAGAGACAGCTATTTCCCAAGGAAACCCATGCAGGGTAAAAACCTCTTTTCTTTTATATGATAAGTAATGGTTACATTTTTTACAGTATCATACATATGAGCACCAACTCATAATGAGGCTACAACCTCAGCTTTGCAAGCTGCAACTTGTTGAGAGCACCAACTCTATGTTTTCTCTAGCACCAACTAGAAGGAAGCACCGACTCCCTGGTTTCTCTAGCACCAACTAGAAGGAAGCACCAACTCCCTGGTTTTTCTAGCACCAACTAGAAGGAAGAACCAAATCCCTATGTTCAAGAACCCACTTGAACCTCTGACGACAACAGTCCTCCCTAGCACCTCCCAACCACCCTGAAATATAAATTTTTTCTTCTGAAACTTATTACAGTCATATAATGCTCAACAATGGCTTACCCAACTTATCATTGTTCTGCTGCATCTCGTTTCTCTATCTGCCTCATTGCCTTCCTGCACACATGACTTGCGCTATCTGTTCTTCTGCTTTTTATGCTCTGTGCGCCATGTCCATTCACTGCATAGATCCTCTTCTGTGCAATTCAGTTGCTGCACTCTCCTCCTTCTTCATACAAGAATCACCTTCAACAACAACAACCATAGAAAACTCTAACAGCAACCGCCGCCCCATCTCTTCTCTATACCATGTATTTATATCTTTTGTGCACCTTGTGCATGCAGTGTTCGCAATGCCTCTGTATGCTGACTCTGCACCATTATCCTCCACATATCGAGTGCTCTGTCTGATTATCATCGTGACTCTTCAGCCTCTCTGGTGGTTCACCCCGCGTGTCCAGCATCACTGTATGTTATACTGAGATTCCTCAGTCTCTCTGGCAGTTTAAGACTCTTCGTCTTCTCTGAGACAGTTGAACTCTTGATCTTCATCGACCCTGATCGACGGTTCATGATCTTGGTGAATCAACGATCTTGATCTCATCATGATATCACATCTCGTTGTTCCTTCGTTGGAGATTTTCATTACTCCAAGTCGCGATAGGCGAGACTCCGAGATGTTGCTCAGATCAACGATCCACATATTTTGGTGTATTGACGGTCAGGATCTTATCGTGATCTCGCATCTCGCTGTTTCTTCACTAGAGTTTCTCGTCACTCCAAGTTGGGATAGGTGAGACTCAGAGATGGAGCTTAGATCAATGGTCCATATCTTTTGATGTATTGATGGTCAGGATCATTTCGTGATCTCGCATCTCGCTGATCCTAAGATGGAGATTTTCGTCACTCGAAGTCGCGATAGGCAAAACTCTGAGATGGAGCTTTATGGTGCTATGATCTTTCGCCACGTGTCCTCTTGATCCAACGGTCCTTGATTAAATCGCGATCTCACATCTTCGCTATTCCTTTGACTTTCCAGTCAGCGAAATGATGATCTTTCACCACGTGTGATCCCCTATGCAGATCCAACGGTCCTCCTGTGATCTAGATCCGACGGTTGTCCTTCTCTTGCTACCTCGCGACCTCGTGACTTGGAGTACCCAATGTTTAGACTCTCAACCTGCGAACTCCCAAGTTCACGAGATCTCTCGATCTCTCGCCACCTGTCCCCCAAGATGGATGGCTATAAATCTCTCACCACTTCGACGCCTCGCATCCTCGTGCCTCGCGACTTTTGAACACCCAATACTTGGGCCTTTATCCTGCGAACCCCCGAGTTTACAAGATCTCTCTGATCTCTGCCACGCGTCCTTCCCAGATGAACGGTCCTGATCTTCTTGCCACTTCGCTGCTTCGCGACCTCGCTCCTCGCGACCTTTAACACCAAATCCCTGGCTCTTCCACTCACGATCTTCCGAGTTCGCTCAGATAAAATGCCTGAGATCTATCCTTCTCTTGAGCATGCACTCTTCTTGTTTTTATTCAGATCTGACGACCCTCATGCTGTTGGGAATTTTGGATGGGATCCAACGATCAACGACGCATCCTTCTTACTTGGAAGAATTTTGACTCTGCACTAATTCCTCCTGAGCCTACGTTGTTCCTGTTTGTCCATCAATGCACATTCTGATCCTGCCATCTTCACTGTTGTACTTTCCATCAATGACAAGCATACGCTATCTGTTAAACATTTTCCAACACAAACTTCGAGGAATAAGAGTGAATGTTTAGTCATGGCTCATAGATTTGGTGGAAGAGGAAGAAGGCATGTAGCCAATGTTGAAGCAATGGAAGTTGTGCGACGATTTAAAGTAATATTGGATGCCATGGAAGCTGACAGATAGAGAGTTCCTAAAGTTGGAGATGTGAGTGAGTCAGAGGAGTCTCCAAAAAAAGAAGCACTCACTGAAGAGATAGATAAGTTCAAGATGTTGAGAAGAGTTCTTGGATCTACTTCAAGGCCTAAGATTGAAGTGTCAACTTATAATGGCGGTATGAACCCTGAAGAGCTCGTGGATTGAATCACTAACATGGATACATTTTTCAAGTATGAGGAGATGGATGATGAAAACAAATTAAAGTTTGTTGTTACCAAGCTAAAGGGAAATGAAGCTTTATGGGGGGATTGTGTGTAGGTTGAAAGGAGACAAAAGAAAAAACAAAATATCAAAACCCAGGAGAGGATGGTTGCAAAACTCAAAGGTAAACTTTTTCCCAAAGACTACCAACTTTATTTGTTTATACAAATGTAGAACCTTAGAAAAAGAATAATTTCTATAAGAGAGTACATAGAGGAGTTTTATAATGTGAATATAAGAGCATTATATGTAGAATACATTTCAGATAAAATATCTAGGTATATGAATGGTCTTAGATTAAACATTCAGGATGAAATCAATATGTTGTCTCCAAATATTGTGGAGGACGCATATCAGCTTTCTTTGAAGGATGATGAGAACATTGTAAAGAGGTAGTCTAGTAGAGGGAAAAAATCCTTAAGAGGAAGAGGACAATAATAAAGTAGAGGAAGATATACAACACAGAAGGATGGATCTACTGACTCAGGTTAGCAAAGACAGACATAAGGTGATTCCAAAGGAAGAATATCCTTTCCCAGAGGAAGAGGTAGAACCAGAGGAAAAGAAGTTAGATGCTACAGGTGTGGTATGTTTGGACACATGGAATATGAATGTCCAAAGAACAAAGAAACATGTTAGAGGAGTGTTGTTGTTTCCCCAACAAAATGAAAATAAGAACCAAAGGTACAAGAGGCAGAGAATGTACCTGAGACAAGAGTCTTTATTATTGAAGAAAGTGTTGTTGAAGTTAGAGAAGGAAGTTGTGGAACTAGCTCAAAGGAAGGCATTATTCAGGATTGTTTGTAAGATAAAAGGGAAGTTTTGCAATGTGGTGATTGACAATGGGAGTACAGATAACTAAGTGTCCATGGAGGTGGTAGAAAAGTTGAAATTGAAGAATACTAAACACTCAATAACTTATAAAGTGTCTTGGATTCAAAAGGGTCATCAACTATTAGTGAATGAGTAGTGTGAAGTGGATTTGCAGGTAGGTAGCTACAAGGATAAAATTCTTTGTGATGTCATGCCAATGGACGTGTGTCACATCCTATTGGGCAGACCTTTGCAGTTTGACAAAAGTGTTATACATGATGGGAAGAAAAATACTTACAAATTCCAGAAGGATGGAATAAATCACACATTGGCACCATTGCGAGAAGAAGGTAGAGCAAAGAGTAAGACCCAAAATCCTTTTTTCTAAGTGGAAAAACGTTTTTGCACTAGATGGAAGACAATGAGGTAAATTTTTCTTTAGTTTGTAAGCCTAAAGTAATACATAGAGCTACTACAATGACAAATTTACCCATTTAAATTCAAGAAATTTTGAATGAACATAATGATATCATTGTGGATGATTTTCCTAATAAATTACCACATGTGAGAAGTATAAGTCATCATATTGACCTAATACTGGGAGCAAGTTTACCAAAGAAGGCTACATACAGAATGAACCCTCAAGAAAATTAAGAGATCATAAAGAAAGTGCAAGAATTGCTAGATAAGGGACTGATCAGAGAAATTGTTAGTTCATGTGCAGTGACAACCGTACTGAGTTCAAAGAAAGATGCAAGTTGGAGGATATGTACAGATTCAAGGGCCATAAATAAGATTACAATCAGGTACAGATTCAGTTTTCCCTGCATTGATGATTTGTTGGATTTATTAAAAGGTGTAAGTGTTTTTCCAAGATAGACTAAAAAACTGGATACCATCAAATCAGAGCTAGAGAAAAAGATGAATTGAAAACATAATTTAAAAGTAGTGATGGCTTGTATGAATGACTAGTAATGCCATTTGGATTGTCTAATGTGCCCAAAAATTTCATGATATTGATGAATGAAGTGTTAAAAGATTTCATAGGGGAATTTGTAATAGTGTATTTGGATGATATCTTAGTATACAATCAGTCTAAATAAGAGAATCTAAGACATTTGAAGTATGTCCTGGAAATGATGCATCAAGAAAAATTGTTAATCATCTTACATAAATGTTCATTTCTGAAAGCAGAGGTTGTTTATTTGGGTTTTTTCTTATCTGGATATGGATTGAAAATGGATCCTTAGAAGGTAAGAGCAATTCAAGAATGGCCCTCTCCTAGGAATATTTTTGAAGTTCAAAGTTTTCATAGGCTGTCAAGTTTCTACATAACGTTTATTAAAAACTTTATCAAGATAAGTGCTCCAATTATAGAAACCATTAAAAATGATAAAAAACTATTGTAATGGAATATTAACAATATTACCAACTTAACAAGAACTGCAACCTCAAAACGAGAACTCTAGACCAAAACCTCATATTTTTGCATAAAAAACATGAAAATCAACCCCAAATCAAAAAGTGGTGCTACTGGTAGCACCATTTTTTCAAACAGGGTCAAAATTACAACGTTTTTCAAGCATGACCTTCAAAACTCGTACAATAGCTTAGAAAAACCTTAAAATTAACACCTACATAAAAAAGTGACAATAAGTTAATTTTTTTTTTTCTAAAATTTAAAATTATACTAACATATTTTCTTCTTCTTAAATTTACATTGAAAAATAAATAAATAGAAAAGACAAATCTTCGCAACTTTATTTTTTTTAATGAAACAAAAAACACATTCAAAAAAATATATTCAAAACCCAAATTATATAAAATAAAAAAACTTTAAAAAAAGGGTTGAAAAAAAAATGTGAACAAAAAAAATCCAGAAAAAACAATAATCTAAAAAAAAATATACATATTTTTAAAAAATAATAACCAAATTAACCTTGAAATGTAAAAATAATAATAATTAAAAAAAAAACAATAAAAAAACTAAAAAAAGAAACGAAATTAAAAAATATATTTAAAAAAAATCTAAAATTCAATTTTTTTTTTGATAAAACCTAATACTAAAACATTATGTTAAAAAATTTGAAGAAAAACAAAATTCATTTATAAAATTTTATAAAAAATTTAGAAATAAAATACAACCATACTTTACACACATATATATATATATATATATATATAAACTACATATATGAAGGAGGAGGGAAAGGCGGGTGATGCCTCCTTGCCCTCCCCCATGGTATATGTAGTTTATAATATAAACTACATATACAATTTATTTTTTG
>JASDQU010736069.1:416554-427518 GCA_032191745.1 Picea mariana
TATATATATATATATATATATATATATATATATATATATATATATATATATCTTTTAAAAGTGTTTTTGGTGATAATTTTTTTATTTTTTATTTTTTTAATTTTTAATCATTTTTTCAAGTTTTTATATATAATTTTAATTTTTTAGAATTTGATGAATGAAATTCACTGCATACCTTAGAGTTTTTTTTTGAAACAAATGTAGAAGGCCCTTCATTCAATCATTCTTTTCCTTTGTTGTTCTTTGAAAATTTCTCTTGAAACAGTCTCTTTCATTCCAAGTAGTCTTCATACAACACTTTCACCATCTCGGCCATGACAAACACCGAATTTCTGAATTATGTATCATCTTGAGAAAGTCCTCCTGTAGATGCCATTTTCTCCCTTGATATGAGCTCTTCCCTAGTTAACATGCAAAACTCAAATTCCAAACATCAACTAGCTCAGATACCACTTGATCTGAAAAGATCTTTCACATGACTATGGTTGAGTTATCATGCATGTGTTGATTAACCAATTAGGAATTTGAAAGAAAGAGGAAGAATTATAGAAGAAGTGTGACATCCATATAAACATGTACATAACTAAAATGAAGCATAAAACAACAACAAACCATAAGACCAATGTGATAACGGAGTTTGGGAATCTTGCCTACGTCTTCGGGCCATGTCTCAGTGGGATTTTATTATTTTTGTTTGAAGCTTTACAAGTATATAATTATAGTGCCAAAATGTTACAAAAATGAGATGGTTGTGTTCTACCGGATCTCATGAACCCATCAAAACTGATGGCACACAAATCGGATGAACGAGGCTCCCAGAAATGTTCTGCAAAGGTGCACTCCTCAATATCTTCCCTACATGCCAATGGCTTTGGCTCAACAATACGGCATCATAAACCTATTTTGAACCACCCTCCATGGCCTCAAGAAGGCTTGGTTTATATATATCTAAATCTGGTAACCATCTCCCAACTTCGCCCCAATATCCGACCTCAAAAAGAGCCTAATATCCCCCAAAAATGCTAAATAAAATCAACAGAAATCCATATCCCAAAGTATAAAAACCACTTTGTAACAAATATTGGCACAAGCCCCACAATTATGGGTGCGCACCCCTTTTCCAATTCACATGGCATCCATGTGGCCAAGCGCCATCCCATAAGGTGTTGTGCACTGGCCCCCTTTCTGCAAACTCTGGTCGCATACATAGACCATGGGTACAGGCCCCAACTCCATGCACCATTACATTGGATAAGCTTCTGATGGTTAAGCACCTTGTTCGATGGGCTAGCTCGACCAACCAGGTGCTAACCCATATAAAAAACATGCCAATCCACAAACTTTGCTTATACACGGAGGAACCAGAGTCATATAGTGGTGTGGCCGTGGGAATGGGGGCTGTAAGTATAAAAACCATGTGCCAAATCATAACGATAGACTGGGTCACATGGTGGAAGCTACCAAAATTGAGGGCTAGGCCTTGTTCATCCGTGCCAATAGTCATAAGCCCGTGGTTCCATTGCAGAGTCTCGTGGCAATGTTTACGTCGAGGACTAGGGCTAGCCCCAACCCTTTTCTGCCCAAATAGAATTCCGCATAAACTTAAATATATTTTTTATGCTATGGCTAACAACATACAAGTGCGGGTGAGTTGGCTAGTTGAGCCCTGCCAAACCTTATCTCGGTGGGAGTTCCACGGTTTGAACCTCTGAAACTCCAATATTTTGCAATAAAAATGACCAATGAATGGGTGCCACGTGGCACCTCTCCATTCATCGAATTTGATGCCAAGTGTCAAACATCAACTAGCCCACATGTTTTCCACTTGTCTTCCCTATCAGAACTACTTTCCCAGTCATCGTCTGCCACATGTCATTGTACAGGCATGCCATGTGTCTCTATAAGAGCGGGCCACATCATCTGTACGGGTGGACCACGTGTCACCCTTGCAATGATGAAATGCGTCACCATTACCTTGGTCCACCTGTGCTGTCCACATCATCGTCCATACACCCAGTCAGCCTACCACATGACACCTCCAGAAGCTGCCACATCAACACTGACGATGCCTGCCACATCATTTTTATGGTCGTACAGCCTGTATAGTCAATTGCCACGTGGCACTGTACGGATTGTATAATCATCATTTTTTTTTTGTTTGGCAAAACAAATAGATCTCCATAACTTGAGCATACGATGTATGTTTGAGCCCGTTCAAGTTGCGTTAGGTTTGTATCGACGAGGCTTAGGTGCACGTTTTTTTTTAAGCCATTCCGAGAACATTGATTTTTAGGCCTTTCTAAGTCTCATCAAGCTCCTGGATCCAAATATGGATCAGTTTTGTTACACATATTGGAGCAAAAATCCTTGATGATAAGTAGTTTCTTTCCAATATAAATAGTGGGGACTCCTCACCAAAAGAAATTAATTTTATTGGTATAATTTTTTTAGCATGTATTAATTCAATAATATTAAGTGATAAAAGAAATTACACCTTAAGAAATTTGATACTTCTAGGTGTGACTCAAATTTGAGTTTATATATTTATTTAATTTAAATTTAATCGTATGTGTTTCTTTCATATAAGGTGATGCAGGAGCATCTCTCACATCAAGCAAGCCAGTGCGGAAGCGGAGGACAGCTGGACAAGCGCCAGCACGAATTTTTGGAATTACCTTGGAAGTTATTACACGATCTTAAATGAGTCATTTAATGAAGCACACTTGTAAAATGTAAATGGACCTTGAGCCTTTAGCTCTCGTCCTTAGTAGGTAGAAGGCATTTAAAGTAGTTAATGCAGGTAGATAGAATTTAATTCTAGATTGGATAGTTTCTAGAGCGCAAGAGGGAAATGGGATATAGACACCCTCATTCTGTATTGTAATAATAATTGAAGCAACATTGTTGAAGAGAGGAAGATCATGCAGAGAGCTATTTAAGAACACCCATGTACAGATATTTGAATTAATAGAAAGAGTTGGTTCAATTTCATGGTTTTGTGTCTGTTCTCTGTGTATTGATGTTGAATGATATGCTCATGAATGTTTGTTTCCTGTTATACATTTGCTTTATATGTTGTGTATATGATTTCATGTTTGAATTAAAGTCAGAGAGGAAGAAGGAATGAGTTTCAATTGTTTCTCTATTTGAGCCAGAGGATTCCCGCAAGGAGTGCAGTTGAAGTGTCTGCAAGGAGTGCGTTGACAGAGGGTTCAGATAGAGATAGCTTTTGTTCTCATTCATCCCAAAGGTGCAGTTGGGCATAGGATCCGTGTAAGGAGTGCGCAAGCCGGGTAAAAGTTTCAGGGTTGCGAGCCTGAGTAAAATGTCGAGAGACTGTTGCTGCAAGTGCACGCAGAGTCGAAGTATTCAAGCACTTGAGAGTGTTTGAAGGTTGCCGCAAGGAGTGCGAGCAAGAGGCTTTCTTTCTGAGGACTTGAAGCCATGGAAAAGCTCAGGAGGTATAGAACCTTCGAGAAATCACCAAGAGAAGCACAAGGAGCTTGTGCTGTGAAGTGTTTTACACAGGCATCGCAAGTTTGCGCGCAGGTGGATGAGTTCCATGGAGGAACACTTGGTCATTCGCAGGAATTGCTAAGAAGCGACGGACGGACGATATTCTCTGAGGAGAATCTGTGAATTTTCATGAGCCGTTAGATCTCACGGAGGTGTAGTGGAGATATTGCATGTATTCCCGAGAGGTTTAAAGCTCAAGAGGGGCAGAGTCATTGATCCCAGTCACAAGGGCTGTTGGATCTATACGTACATCGTGTATCGGGGTTTCGTGGGTGGAAGTCTCATGCACATAGCAATAGGAATCGCAATATTGCGATGCATGATATCCCGACAGTCGAATGTTAGTGTGGGGCCATAGTGGAGTTGGTAGGTGGACAGGTGGCACGTCGTATCGGGATTTCGTAGCAAGAAGTTCTGAAACAATTGCATTAGGATTCGCGATACCGCGAAGTCTGAAATGGCGATGGAGTGAAGGCATTGAAAATCAACTCGCGCAGGTGTCGGAGTTTCGACATATTGTGTATCGAGAGTCGAGGATATGAGTGGTTCGACATCGCGAGTAGTGAAATCGTGATAGAGAAAACCCTGATAGGAGAAGGTCATCGTTGACTGGTTGTCGAGTCTCATGGATTCGAGGGGCCTACGCTCTAACATTGGATCCACGAAGTTGTGAGTTCCTATCTTCCGAGTACAAAGAGGGGATCGTACGAAGATTTTTGTGGGTGTAGATTTCCTGATAGGGAAATATAAGAACAATTAGAGTTCTTCGGGTCGTGAAGGAAGAAAAGATCCTGCGAGCGGGCATGCTTGCGAGCACATGCTGCGTCAAGTTTGGTATCAGAGCACATAAAGATTCTTTTCTTTCTATAGCAGAGAAAGAAGAGAATTCATCATGCAGCCAAGGAGAAGGGACATGCAGTCACCCGATCCAGAGGATAGGGAAATGCCAAGAAGAAGGGGCAGGTAGATGACAAATCCAGTTATGGAGAGACAGATGCGTGATCTCCAAGCAAGACTCGAAGATATGGAGACAGCAAAAAGACACACAGCCAGTGAAGAGGATCTGAGTGATTCCGAGAGAAAAGTTGATGTTGAACATGAAGAGGAAGTTGCAGATGAAGATGCATCAAAAGTGCGTTTGATAAGAGCTATTGCAAGGATGGGTGCAAGGGATAAAATGGAAATTCCAGTTTACGAGGGAAACTTGGATGTAGAGGAGCTTCTAAACTGGATTAGAGCTCTAGAAACATACTTCGACTATGAAGATGTCGAAGAAGACAAGAAGGTCAAGCATGTTGTTATAGGATTAAAGGGACATGCAACATTGTGGTGGGATGAACTACAAGCTGACAGACGCTGCAAGGGCAAGCAAAAGATCAAAAGCTAGGATAGGATAATTGCAAAAATGAAGGTGAAATTCATCCCCAAAGATTATCAAATTACTTTGTTCAGGAGGATGCAAAACCTGAGACAGAAGCTGATGACAGTGAAAGAATACACTGAGGATTTCTATAGTCTGAACATTAGGGCAGGTCATCGGGAGAGCGATGATGAAAAAGTTTCCAGATATATGAATGGCCTGAGATATGATATCCAAGATGAGATGAGCATGGTAACCATCCGGACGGTGGACGATGCTTATCAGATGGCTCTGAAATTGGAGGAGAAGATGAGCTGAAAGCAGAGTTAGAGGGGCCGAGGCAAAAGTCATCCCAGAGGAAAATTAGTTTCCCAGGAAAAATATCAGAAGCCCAAGGAAGACTGGAAGAAACCTCCGACTCAAACAGAGAGAGGTGGAAGTTCACAGCGTGGGCAATATGCTGAACAGAAAGGACAACATACTGAGCAGAGAGGAGATTATGCTGACAACAACACTTTTCCTCGTACTAGAGGTAGAGGAAGAGGAAGAGGTGGAGTAATCACATGTGGAAAGAATGGGCACAATTCTTACAAGTGTCCAGATAAAAAGAAGGACATTGGAGAAGCTCACATCATCGAAGCATAGAGGTAGGATGTTGAGCTAGAAGATGCCGAAGGCGGAAGATCGCTGATGATGCGAAAATATCTTTTGACACCAGAGAAGGAGGTGGAGAGTTCATTCCAAAGGACTAGACTTTTCAGGACTGCTTGAAAGACCAAGGATAGGGTATGCAAGGTTATTGTAGACAGTGGTAGCACAAACAATCTCTTTTCAACCGAGATGGTAGAGAAGCTAGAGCTGGAGACGACTGATCATCCAAGCCCGTACAGAATTTTGTGGCTACAGAAAGGACACCAGGTAACTGTCACTAAACAATGTTTAGTTGAATTCAAGATAGGGGGATATAATGATAAGATCTTGTGTGATGCTATTTCTATGGATGTTTGTCATTTATTGTTGGGTAGGCCATGGCAATATGACAGGAATGTGATTCATGATGGGAGAATGAACAGATACACCCTAGAGAAGAATGGGAGAACCCATATGTTTCTTCCAATTAAGGAGATAGAGGTGAAGCCGGAAGTAAGAAACATTGTACTTCTCATGAGTGGGAAGGAACTGCTTATAGAGGTTAAGAAGAAGGAAGATCCACAATTATTTATGGTCAGGAAGCAGAGGATTGTTCTGACTAGTACAAGAGTGGATGATTTACCAGATGAAATTCAGGAACTGCCTGAAGAGTTCATTGATATAGTAGTGGACGAATTACCTCGTTTGTTGCCACCGATGAGAAGTGTGAATCATCATATTGATCTCATACCAAGAGCTAGTTTGCCGAATAAAGCCGTGTACACATTGATGCCGAAGGAAAATGAAGAGGTTAAGAGGCAAGTCCAGGAGTTGTTGGACAAAGGTTTGGTCAGGGAAAGCTTGAGTCCATGTGTTGTTCCAACAATACTCAGTCCGAAGAAAGATGGAGGCTGGAGGATGTGTACTAACTCGAGGGCGATAAATAAGATAACCATCAGGTACAGATTTCCATTGCTAAGGATGGATGATCTGATGGATTGTTTGAGTGGAGAAAAATACTTTTCAAAGATTGATTTGAAAAGCGGTTATCACCAAATTCGCATGAGAGAGGGTGATGAGTGGAAGACAACATTCAAGAAAAACGAAGGGTTGTATGAATGGCTTGTTATGTTGTTTGGATTAACAAATGCGCCAAGTACCTTCATGAGGTTGATGAACGAAGTCTTGAGGGAGTTCATCGGGAATTTTTTCATCATGTATTTGGATGACATACTGATTTTCAGTAAATCAGTGGCAGAACACTTGAAGCATTTGGCTACAGTGATGCAGAGACTACAGCAGGAGAAGCTGTTGATAAATATGAATAAATCCTCATTCATGAAGACATAACTCATTTATCTGGGATTTGTTATTTCTGCAGATGAGTTGAGGATGGATCCAGATAAGGTGGAGGTAATCAAGAATTGGCCATCACCGAGGAATATTTTTGAGGTGAGAAGTTTTCATGGATTGGCTAGTTTCTACCGAAAGTTCATCAAGAATTTCAGTGGAATTAGCGCAACAATGATGGATACAGTGAAGAAGCGGCATAAATCTTTTCACTGGACTGAAGAGGCTGAAAAAAGCTTCAGATTGTTGAAGCAGAAGATCACGAAACAACCAGTTTTGGTGTTGCTGGATTTCCGAAAGACATTTCAAGTGAAATGCGATGCAAGCGGATTTGCAATCCGGGAAGTCTTGAGTCAGGGACACAGGCCAATTGCATATTTCAGCGAGAAGCTGAATGAAGCGAAAGTGAAATATTTCACTTATGATAAGGAATTTTATGCTATTATACAGGCATTGAAGAAATGGAGGCACTACTTGATCCCGAAAGAGTTTGTATTGTATAGTGACAATCATGCATTGCAGTTTGTGACTCAACAACAGAAGTTGAATCAGAAACATGCCAAATGGGTTGAGTATATGTACAATTTCACTTTCGTGATAAAACATATTTCTGGTACTGCTAACAAAGTTGATGATGTTTTGAGAAGGAAGTGTTTGCTGTTGCAGGAGTTCCGAGTCAAAACGTTAGGTTTTGAGGATCTCAGGGACATGTACGTAGATGATCAAGATTTCAACGAAGCGTATGAAGCAGCTGAGAATCTAGTTCTCAGAGACAAAATTCAATGGATAGAGTATATGATCCAGGAAGGATTATTGTTTAAAGGTAATCAACTGTGTATTCCTAAATGCTCCATGAGGGAGAACTTGTTAAAGGAGAAACAAAGTGGAGGATTGGCAGGGCACTTTGGTCATGACAAAACATTCGCGAAGCTGAATGAGTCATATTTTCGGTCGGGAATGCGAGCATATGTCAAGAGATTCGTAGACAGATGTAGAATTTTCCAGCATTTGAAGGGAAGGAGACAGAATGCATGATTTTATCAACCATTGCCCATACCTGAAAGGCCGTGGGATGCGATTAGCATGGATTTTGTATTGGGGTTGTCGAGAACACAAAGAGGTGTTGATTCGATATTTCTGGTGGTGGATAGATTTTCCAAAATGGCACACTTCATTCCATGTCAAAAGACTAGTAACGCGACTCACATTGCGAACCTATTTTTCAAGGAGGTCATTCGACTTCATGGTTTGTCGAGAAGCATAGTTTCGGACAGAGATACAAAGTTCATAAGGCATTTTTGGAGGACCTTATGGAAGAATCTAGGAACTAACTTGTTGTTTAGTTCAGCATATCATCCTCAGACGGATGGACAGACGGAAGTGGTAAACAAAAGTCTGGGAGACTTGCTGAGGAGCTTGGTGATAGAGCACCATAGCCAGTGGGACCATATATTGCCGCAGGCAGAGTTTGTGTATAATGACTCAGTCAACAGGAGTACAGGACAGAGTCCATTTCAAGTTGTATATGGCATGCATCCGAGAGGAATTTCTGAACTAAGAGATTTAGAATAGATTGCGACTAGGAGCACTAGTGCAGAAGATTTCACAGAGGTGATGAAAGAACTTCACTACCGGGTGAAGGAGCGATTGCAAAGTTCAAACCAAGAGTACAAGCGCAGAGCCGATCAACGGAAGAGACAACTTCAGTTAGAGGTTGGCTATTTGGTTCTGGCACATCTAAGGAAAGAAAGGTTCCCAAGAGGAACATATAATAAGCTGAAGATGAAGAAAATTGGACCGTGTAGGGTCTTGAAGAAGTTTGGGGCGAACGCTTATGAGATTGAATTACCCGATGGGATCGGAATTTCTCTGATATTCAATATCTCGGATTTGTACCCATATAAACCTAAGGAAGCAGGGACAAGAGATGAGAAACCAGTGATTCAGTGGTCGAAATAGATGCCAGTTGTAGAGAAGACATAGATGGGGTGCATACTGGACAAGAGAGTGAGAAAAAGGACCAGGGAAAAGCAATACTTTGAGTATTTGGTCAAGTGGAAGAACCATCCAGTCGAAGACACCAGCTGGGAGACCAAGGTAGAGATACAAAAGCATGGACAGACCGTGCAGGAGCTCATGGACAGGAGCCCATGAATTTTTCAAGTGAGGGAGTATGATGCAGGAGCAGCTCTCACATCAAGCGAGCCAGTGCGAAAGTGGAGGACAACTGGACAAGCGCCAGCACGAATTTTTGGAATTACCTTGGAAGTTATTGCATGATATTGAATGAGTCATTTAATGAAGCACACTTGTAAAATGTAAACGGACCTTGAGCCTTTAGCTCTCGTCCTTAGTAGGTAGAAGGCATTTAAAGTAGTTAATCCAGGTAGATAGAATTTAATTCTAGATTGGATAGTTTCTAGAGCGCAAGAGGGAAACATGATATAGACACCCTCATTGTGTATTGTAATAATAATTGAAGCAACATTGTTGAAGAGAGCAAGAGCATGCAAAGAGCTATGTAAGAACACCCATGTACAGATATTTGAATTAATAGAAAGAGTTGGTTCAATTTCATGGTTTTGTGTCTGCTCTCTGTGTATTGATGTTGAATGATATGCTCATGAATGTTTTCTTCATATTATACATTTACTTTATATGCTGTGTATATGATTTCATGTTTGAAATGAAGTCAGAGAGGAAGAAGGAATGAGTTTCAATTGTTTCTCTATTTGAGCCAGAGGATTCCCGCAAGGAGTGCAGTTGAAGTGTCTGCAAGGAGTGCGTTGACAGAGGGTTCAGATAGAGATAGCTTTTGTTCTCATTCATCCCAAAGGTGCAGTTGGGCACAGGATCCGTGCAAGGAGTGCGCAGGCCGGGTAAAAGTTTCAGGGTTGTGAGCCTGAGTAAAACGTCAAGAGACTGCTGCTGCAGGTGTGCGCAGATTCGAAGTATTCAAGCACTTGAGAGTGTTTGAAGGTTTCCGCAAGGAGTGCGAGCAAGAGGCTTTATTTCTGAGGACTTGAAGCCGTGGAAAAGCTCAGCACGTATAGAACCTTCAAGAAATCACCAAGAGAAGCACAACAAGCTTGTGCCGTGAAGTGTTTTAAACAGGCGTCGCAAGTTTGCGCTCAAGTGGACGAGTTCCATAGAGGAACACTTGGTCATTCGTAGGAATCGCCAAGAAGGGACAGACAGACGATATTCTTTGAGGAGAATCCGCGAATTTCCATGAGCCGTTAGATCTCACAGAGGTGCAGTGGAGATACTGCAGGTATTCACGAGAGGTTTAAAGCTTAGGAGGGGTAGAGTCGTTGATCCGAGTCACAAGGGCCGTTGGATCTATACGTACATCGTGTATCGGGGTTTCGTGGGTGGAAGTCCCATGCACATAGCAACAGGAATCGCGATATTGCGATGCGCGATATCGCGACAGTCGAAGGTTAGTGTGGGGCCACAACGGAGTTGGTAGGTGGACAGGTAGCACGTCGTATTGGGATTTCGCAGCAAGAAGTTTCGAAACAATTGCATCAGGATTCGCGATACTGCAAAGTCCGAAATGCTGATGGAGTGAAGGCATTGAAAATCAACTCGTGCGGGTGTCGAAGTTTCGGCGTATCGGGTATCGGGAGTCGGGGATATGAGTGGTTCGACATCGCGAGTAGCAAAATCACGATAGAGAAAACCCCGATAGGAGGAGGTCAGTGTTGATTGGTTGTCGGGTCTCGGGGATTCGAGGGGCCTACGCTCGACCATTGGATCCGCGAAGTCGCGAGTTCCAATATTTCGAGTACAAAGAGGGGATCGCACGAAGATTGTTGTGGGTGCAGATTTCCTGATAGGGAAATAGAAGAACAATTAGAGTTCTTCGGGCCATGAAGGAAGAAAAGATCATGTGAGTGGGCGTGCTTGCGAGTACGTGCTGCGTCATAAGGTAACCTTGCATGACATATACACTATAAAACACCTCATCAATATAATTTAAAAATTGAATATTTAGAAAAATGATATAATTTTTTATTAAAATTTTGAATTTAAAATAGGGGAGAAATGTCCATGTAACATAACACATTAAAATAATAATATTGAAAAATTTAATATGTCAGCT
>JASDQU010736069.1:435265-495431 GCA_032191745.1 Picea mariana
TTAAATCTCAGAGTAAAATATATAATTCACTCTTGCAATTAAGCAAACCATAGCATTCAACAGCAAATTCATTTACACAGCGGAAAACATGATACATAAACAGAGAAGTCATGCTCAACATGATTAAAGCATAATTCAGATATACTTATCTTTTAATAGCTGTAGAAATCACCAACCAAGTGAAGGCCTTCCACGAACCTCCCAGCCTTAGACCACACTATTCATCAGCTCAACAGTAGGTCACCCCCGAGTTGGGACTGAGCTCCACCCCAAGGCAAGGAATCTAAACTCAGGCTGAGGTTACAAGGAAGACAATTACATACACATTCAACAGGAAGAATCTCTCCTAGGAATCTCCCACGCTCACTGCACACAGACCCTCTTTCCCCACATGCCTGTTCCACCCCAAGAGAGTGCACCTTCTCTGTCACCTAGACAGTCCTTCGGCTGCCAGCCTCCCTTACTTTGGGTTACAGGAACAGACCGGACCGGAATTCTCTCGGCTCTATGGCAGCTACAGGGATTCCTTCCAGGAGTCCTCTTCTCCCTCTGCGCACTCCCTCACCTGGAGGGGTCGCTCACA
This sequence comes from Picea mariana, assembly GCA_032191745.1. Lineage (NCBI taxonomy): Eukaryota > Viridiplantae > Streptophyta > Pinopsida > Pinales > Pinaceae > Picea > Picea mariana. The sequence continues at coordinate 435,849 of JASDQU010736069.1, forward strand.
GGCCAACAAGCCTCACGCAGTCCAGTACTACGCGGTTACAACAATCCACAGGAAACACAGACCAAATGCTTCCAACACTGACTCGGCAATCACAGTATGATCTCACTCGAGTTCAGCACAGGGAATTCTGGCTTAGGAAATGCGCACACGGAATTTCTCAGGAACAGACACAATTTCCACGCTCGCTAGACAGGGGTGTACCCACATTCCTCCGGACAAACTCCGCTTAACGATTTCAGGGATGACTCAGGATATCCGGCAGAGGTCGTACGGTTCCATGTACAGAGGTTCGGTTCAGAATGGAGGAGAGCCCCCACCCACGGTTTAGCTTAAGGCTTATATTTGCATGCACCAGGGTTGACACTTGTCACCCTAGGAACTGCTTTCGTTCCATCCGTATGTTTTCCTCCCATCACTTGGGAACTCACGGGTCTTTCCAAAAGGACTTAGGATAAAAGAATGTGCACATGGATTTTTAGGAAATAATATTAAAATATTATTCCAGGCCTAAGCCCCCTAGGCTTAGCCCCTAGGCTCCTTACTCAGCCCCTTTCCCACCTTCCAGCCCCTTGATCCCTTGCCCAATCTGTGGACGCTCAGTCCCCCATCACTCTTTCATCGTGGTCGGTCTGCACTGGCGGTATGTACATTTTATTAATTGACCTGCATACATACAAGTATATCACAAGCTCCTGGCCTTCAACACTTAGGCTCTCCTGGCCTAACAAAACTCATAAGCCTACAGCTTATTCAAAACTTGGCTCACCAGCCTATAGAACATATTTACAATTCTTTTTCATATAACATGATCTGTAACGGGGCTCAGCCTTGGGGACACTACATTTAGTATAAATAGGAGTAGAGGTTATGAGAAGTTTTGTCTTGAGAATTATTATAATAGAGCTATGCTATATTCAAGTTTTCCCCCTTGAAGAGGAAAGTGAACATTGTTTCATATCAATAAAGGTATAATTTTGGTGTTGTGGTTTCATCTATTGTGTTGTTTCATTGTTATTCTCTGCAATATTTCTATTTTCAAATATTTTAATAGATCTGGTACCTTACACATTGATTCTACTAGGATGAATATATACATTACTATCATGGTCTTCATCGAGGCCCTCTACACCACATATTCTCACTATCTTGAATCACTTCAAGCTAGTGGCTAATTAAATTCCTTTGTGGAGAAAAGTGTATAACCTGAGAAGGATTTCAAGAAGAATACAACTTAGCTGATTGGGGAGATTGTGTGCCTTTCTGAAAAATGGAAGAATAAATAACATGATTATTCTAGAGAATAATTTAGTAACAAAGGAATTGGAAAGACGAATTTCATAGGCAGAGGGTGTAGGTAGAGTCAAGGTGAGAGATCCAATCTTCACTATATTCATTATGGAAAGAATGGAAATGAAGTAAAAACATGTACAATGTCATAGGAGAAGACAAAAAAAAAGTAGGAACAAAAGGAAGAAAAAGGTAAAGCCCTTGAATCTAGTCATTTTGATATTGATCGTTGCAATACTGGAATAAATGAATATTTATTAAAAATGTCATTTGATTCCTAGAGATATGCTTAGTTGCTTGACACTAGTGGTACATGCCACATGACATTTCAAAAATATTTCTTTGAATAATTGAATGACAATTTAGAGGGTGTAGTATACTTTGCAAATGGATTGAGCCTCAAACCTACAAGAATTGGCACCATCACGCTCAAATTGCACGGATCACCATATTTTATTTTTCATGATGTTCTATAACTTCCTGAGTTGTTGAGGAAATTGTTTTCTCTTGTGAAAATTCGACAATAAAGCCATTCCATTCACATGTTTGATGAAAAAATTGAAATAAGGAGGTATTCCACTAACATTGTTTTCATGACAAGATGGGAGGATGACAAATTGTTGAAGATGAAATGGATATCTACATGGGAAGAAAATTATATACACCTTTCTCACTATGATGAAGATACATTGTCTTCCAATCTCTTGTGGCATGCTAGATTTGGGCACATTAACTATTATAGTCTTCATATGTTTAATAAATACGGTGTTTCTAGTTTTCCCGTCATTCCAACGAATTTGAAGCAATGTGAGGATTATATCATTGGGAAAAATAAAAAACAACCTTTTCATGATTCCACTTCAAGAGAATGTAGAAAGCTAGAATTGATACACTCTGATTTGTGTGCCCCAATGCCTATTACATCTAACTTTTGTAATAAATATATCATGAATTTTACTGATGACTACACCAGGATGTGTTTGTTTCATTTGTTGAAACATAAGGCTCAAGCATTTGAAAATTTTAAAAACTTTCATGTATGATTGAAAGTTTTGACACTCTTTTTATTGGTAACAGAGGGGAATATACTTCTAATGAGTTTAAAATATATCTTCACCAACATGGGACCAAGCATCAAACTAATATTCTAGAATATCCTTAGCAAGATGGTGTAGAAAAAATAATAAACATGACACTCTTGAATGTGGTATGTTCAATGTTGTTTTTCAAAAATGTGACATTCATGTTTTTGGTTGATGTAGTTCTATGTGTAGGCTATGTGAGACACAAAATTCCATCGCATGCTCTTGGGAACAAGAATCCTTATAAAATGTTATATTTTTGCATTCCTTCTGTGAGGCATCTTAGGTTATTTGGATCCATTTGTTGTTCCTTAATTCAAGGAACCAAAAGTGCATATTCTTCGGGTACTGAAATAACACCAAGGGATATTATCTTTACATTGAGGTAAATAAAAAATCCAATCTTTCCATACATGTGTTTTTTCTTGAGTCCACCAAGATTGAAAATACTATTGAGTGGTAGCTTGATCATCTGGATATTCACCCATGTAAATAAATATCATGAGTTTGATGATGAGATTCAACATCTTAGAGTGGGAGTCTCTATCTTGGGTCCAAATGACAAATCTATTTTTGAAGTGTCGTCTCCCCTCATGTAGAATATGCAACCACTTCATAAGAATAGGAAGAAGAATTGGATGAAGTGATTGAGAGGATTGAAAAGATGAATGTTGATGGAGAATCTCAATTAGTGGAGAAACCTGGACCATCAAATAAATGTACAATGTGGCTCATAAAAACATTTGAAAGTGTTGATCCTAATGAGGTTAGAAAGATAGGAACTAGAAGTTAAAAAATACAGGATGATGGAGGTGATGTAGATGATTCATATTCTGGTGATGTCAATGATATGGATGTTTCATATGATTGGAATTTAATTTATCTACAAAATTTGAACCAAATTTCTTTGAAGAAGTTACTTCTCACTATGAATGGAAACAAGCCATGCAAAAGGATTACGATACTCTCATAAATAATGGTAAATTGAAGTTGGTGGATCCTCCATTCAGAATAAAACAAATCAATTTTTGGTAGTTCTACAAGAACAAGTAAAAACCATATGGCTCACTTGAAAAACATAATGAGAGGCTTTTGGTGAAAGGATATTCATAGAAATATGGAATAGACTATGGTGATATGTTTCCCTCCACAACAATTGGGATATCGTTTGTGAATTGTTGGATTTGGAAGCACTGAATAGGTCGAATATTCATCACATGTGTTTGGAAATAAAGTGTATTCCAATAGAGGAAGAGCACCATCAATAACCACTCACACAACCAAATCAAAGATCAAAAAACCAATTTTTTTATGTGGTAAAACCCCAATGTGGGGAAACATCCATGGCCCCATCCAACATGGCCACTTATGGAAATTTATGAATGAAAAAGAAAAATATTACAAGAGAGCTTCTCACAATCGATCATCATTAAATGACCCTCCATGCTCATTAAATATAGATCATGGACTAATTGGTTGTTAACCAATTGATCAATTTAGCCATTAAGATTGAGGACAATATGAGTTGTTGGATCACTCTATGTCTAGAACATGTCGTGACTGTCATATTACATAACTTCAAGTGCATACTAATGCATAGTAAAGAAACACACTTTAACCTAACAACAAATTTGACCAAGTTGATCTTAACTAAATCCAAAGTGTCTAAATATCCTGACATCCCCCCTTTAAGAACAACTTGGAACAATATTGAAGAATTTACAAAGATGAAAAAATTGAAGAAGCAAGGAGGAATTAGATCCTATCCCCCCTTAACGACAACTTCAATAAATCTTAATAAATGTTGAAGTTTGGAAAACTTCACTTCTATAAGAGACTTTGTAAAAATGTCTGCAATTTAATCTTATATAAGGAAAAAGAGAACTTCAATAACTCGATCATGAATGAGAATTATAATGAAGTGCATGTGTATATTGTTGTTCTTTTTTCACTAATGTTGAACTAGACCTTTGGTGAGATTGACGAAACTTCAATTGTCACACCAGAGGGTGGTTGAATGTGACTGGTGGAATCCAAACTATGAATGGATTTGTTGAAGGCACAAGACTTCTTAACTTGCATTAACCATTTCTTTGTAGTCTTCTTATGTTGAAGAAAGAGTGATATCTTATTGTTTCTTACAAGCCTAAGTGACAGGTCCATAACAAAGGATGAAAACATAACCTACAATAGACTCTTAATAATCAGGGTTGTTGTCCCAATTTAAATTATTGAAACCAACTAAAAAGGTAGTCCCCCCTACACTGTAATGTATACCAAATTAAAATGTACTCCTAACATATTGAAGTATCCTTTTAGATTATTTCTAATGGATTTGATGGGGGTGGTTTCATATATCAGGAAACAATACCAACATCAAAAGAAATATCAGGATGGGTATGAGTCAAATATAAGAGGCTACTAACTAACTGATGATACAAAGTGGCATCAACTTCATGAGTAGTACAAGTGGATGGAAGGGAGAAAGGGTTGGCTTATAATCATCCATGTGAAAGCGATGAAGAATATCACAAGCACACTTAGACTGGGAAAGGAAAATTCCTTCCTTGGTTTGCAATACTTGGATATTAGGGAAATAAGGGAGATATCCTAAGACTATCATTTCAAATTTTGTTTTATTGAAATCTTTCACATGGGTTAAAATTTTAGGGTCACTACAATTGATAGTAAGTTAGCCAACATAAACAACAATTATTATGAGATAGCTTCCTACTTTCTTGATATGGACATTAGGATTAAAATGACATCTAGAAAAGACAATGTCAAGAAGAAAGTTCTCTATTTTGGCGTACCAATATTGACGATATTTATTCAGAACATAAAAAAATTCTGTAAGGAGACAAGAAAGGCTAGAGTCATTCTAGACATATTTAACATCCATTTGATGGAACTCCCATTTATGTGAGGTAGTATGGGATAGAACAAGGCATATGGATTTTATTTTGTCTACGATTTAAAATTCTTCATTATAGTCAATTCCTTCAACTTGAGAGCACACTTTGGAAACTAACCGAGCCTTGTGTCTTTAAAAAATTTCATTGATGGAAAATTGGTTGCCATTGATGTCAACCCTAGAAGAAGTCCAAAATACTCTAGAAGTGATGTGTATATTTGAATAAGTCTCCAAAGTGGTCCCTTTATAGTGTATCTTTAAGAATGGCCCTCACAAGAAGACTCTTTGAAGAAGTCTACAAGAATCCCTAGAAATATGGTTAAGAAGCCCCAAAGGTGTGGTCATGAAGATAAGAGTTATTTAAATAAAATGAGTATGAAGGTCATCATAATTACATGCAAAACCCCCATTTATTAATATTCCTTTTTAATTCATTTCCAATGGTAGGTGTCATGCCACGTGGTTCCTCACGGTTGAGAAGTTATTCCCTCTTAAAGAAGAAGCCTTGAAAGCAAGTGGAGAAGCCCTAAATCTAAGGATAATAAGTTACAGGTCAGCTCAAATATCAAGTAAATAAGTTACTTGGAAGGGTATAAGTACACATTAAGAACCTCTCATTTATTCACTAAGAAAGGATTTTATTTCTTAGTGAAAATCAAGTAGCAGAATTGTGCGAAGGAGGCAGTGCTCGAAGCCACATATTGGAGAAGGGTTTTCAGAAAACCCTAATTTATAACACCCCCAAGGTTCAATAATAGGGTGCCCCACAAGGCTCCCGTTGGTTGTCCTTGTATCATCACATGAGGCCCCACCTATTGCTTGATCCAGTCCCACGAGTTTGAGGAAATCTTTGAGGAAGGTATTCTTCTTGATGTTGAAGTTGAGGAAGGTCTGAATATCGAATATCTCATGAACTGGGTTGTTCATATGTTGAAAGGTATGTTATTCTATATATACTTTAAGTCTTGTATCTTGAAGGTTATGGAATATGCTTAAGGCATATCTTCTAGGTATTGGCACATGGTTGAGGTACATCTTGGATATTTTGGCACATGTTTAAGGAACATTTTGGGTATATGCTTTGACGCATGGTATATTTTTTCAGACACATCCTAGATGTCTTGGAATATAGTTTGATGTATATCATGGTGATTTTTATCATATGATTTAGAGGATATTATTGGATATCTTGGAAGGAGTTTTGTGTGGTTGTATAATTTTTGAAGATGATGATATATCAGTATCATTGATAACAACAGTGACAAGTTGATTATATTATTATATTGAAGGGAGGAAGGAAGGGGTAAGGAAAGGGAGTTGTATATTCCTTCAGGTTGGAGACTTTAAATTAGGTGGTTGGACACTCCTTCTGGTTGGAGCTARAGAATCTAGGGAGTTGTAGTTTCCTTCAGGATGGAGCTTGTAAGTAGGGGGTTGGTGCCTCCTTCCAGATGGTGCTAGATAATTTTGGAATTTGGTGTTTTCTATGAATGTAATATTTTGATAAATAAGAACACATTCTGTGGTTTTCTCCCATTTGGTTTTCCATTTAAAATTATTGTGTACTGTGTATTTGTGGTTATATCTTTATGGAATATTCAATGCAATCATAAATGAAATTTTTTTGATATCTTAAATTCTTTCATATTGTGATTAAAAGTGGTAAAATTTCCTAACACTGATTAACCCCCACTCAGAATTAGTGAATAATCCAACAATTGGTATCAGAGTAGGTCCTTCAGAAATAGTCTAATCATTGGAAGGTATATCATGGAGTGCACTAATAATTAATTGCCACTATTTCATGGTCATAACTATTCCTTCTAGAGAAAAAGGATGAAAATGTTTGTGCAAGCAGAAGGATTTGATTCCTGAAAAGAAGTATTAGATAGATACACAACACCTACCACTCCCCCAACATATAGAGATGGAACTAATATTATCTAAAAAAATTCAAAGGATAAAAATTCTATTATGAGTGTCATGTCTAATTCAGTATATGTCAAGGTTATGCAATGTGACTCTATAAATGATATTTGGGAAAAACTTCAAAATGTTTATGAAGGAAATGCCAAATTCAAAGGGGCCAAGTTTCAAACTTATAGAGGTCAACTTGAACAATTGAAAGTGAAGGAATATGAAGATATTGTAGCTTATTTTATGTGAGTTGATGAAATAGTGAACGTTGTTAAAGGATTAGGAGAAGAAATTAAAGAACCAATAATCTTTCAAAAGGTAATAAGGTCTCTTCCATAGAAGTTTTGATGTGAATATTTCATTTCTAGAACAAAGAGAAAATATTACTAAAATAAGCATGGACGCGTTACATGGAATCCTTACAGTGTATGAAATGAGAAAAAAGGAGGGTAATCCATCCAGGAAGGAAGAAACAATAAGGACTCCAAACAACATATACATCTTGAATGAGACTAGAAAGGAAAATGAAAGTTTGATTTGGAATAGAATAATGGGTCATATGAACTTTGATAATCTTGTCAAAATTAGTAGAAAGGAAGTAGTAAGAGAAATTCTTGAAATTTCAAAGCCAACCAATACTTTGTGCAAGCACTGTCTACATGGAAAACAAACAAGAACTAAGTTCAGAACAAAGGAATACCCTACAAAAAAACCATTGGATATTGTACACATCGATCTATGTGGACAAATGAGAACAAAAGGGCTAAATGGTGAAAAATACTTCATGTTACTTATTGATGATTATACAAGAATGAACATATTTTGTTTTCTTAAGAAAATGTCAGAGACATTTGAATGTTTCAGGACATTCAAAAAGATGGTTGAAAATGAGACTAAGATGGAAATCAAGTGTTTGATATCATACAATGGAGGTGAGTTCACATAAAAATAATTCATGGAATTTTGTGAAGAACATGGAATAAAAAGGTAATTCTCAGCAACTAGGACACATCAAAATGGAGTCATTGAAAGGAAGAACAAAATTGCACATGAAATGGACAGAACCATGTTGAAATATTCCAATTTGGGTGATATCTTCTGGGTAAAATGAGTATGTACAACTATTCATATCTTGAGCATAGGAATTCTTGGAAGTAATAATGACAAGAATCCATATGAATTGTGGAAGGAAAGACCTATGAATGTCAAGCACTTTGGAGTGTTTGGAAGAAAATGTTACATAAAAAGATAAGACAATAATATTGGAAAGTTTGAGTCTCAGGTTCATAAAAGGTATATTGGTTGTTTACTCAAGAAAAAACAAGGCATACAAATGCTACAACCTAAGACTAAAAAAAATGGTGGAAAGCATCAATGTAAAGATTGATGAAACAAATATACTAAAGATGAGAGAATAAAGAATAAATTCAAAAGGGAATGAGGTAGAAGAAGAACTAAAGAAAGAAGAAGTAGAGCAAGAAGTAGAAGAACCATAAGAGAAGCAACCGGAAGCAGAGAAAGAAGAAATAGAATACAATCAAAAATATTTCCAGACATCTCCTAAAACACCTAACCATTGGATGCATAAGAATCATTCATTAGAACAAATTATTGGAGATCAAAATTCAGGAATAGAAATAAGAGGAAGCAGATGGGCATGTACACCAGAACAGATACATATAGCACTATTATCCACAGTTGAAACAAGCATCTTTGAGGAATCCAACTATGATGAACATTTGATCAAGGCCATGGAAGAAGAACTAAATAAAATAGAGAATAATGAGACATGTGAACTAGTTCCAAGACCTAAGTAAAAAAATGTCATTGGCACAAAATGGGCGTTCAGAAATAAGATAAACGAAGATGGACAAGTAACCAAAAACAAGGAAATGATAATATGAAAAGGATATGCTCAATTTGAAGCAGTGCATTTTGAAGAAACTTTTTCTCATGTTGTTGGAATGGAAGAAATCAGAATGATCTTGGCCTATGCATGTTTCAAAAGGGTCAGAGTATATCAGATGGAAGTAAAATCAACATTTCTAAATGGGGAATTAGAAGAAGAGGGATACGTGTCACCACTGCAAGGGTTACACATGGCATTAAATTACAAGTCATAAAATGTTGGCATGAAAGTTAGGTGATGTGGCGTGACAAGTTGGCAGGTGTCTGGGAAATTCGTACATATAAATGGCACCAATTATGGATTGACATGTGGCACAAGAAAGCCAATTAAAATCTGCAATGTGGTAATCCATCATTGGCCTATTATGGTTTATGTATATCAAAAGTTTATGGGAGACGATGGGGGTAAAACCTACGACCTCCCATAACCTTACCCAAGCCCTTCTACCATCATGCCACTGCATTAGTTTTTAACCATATATGTTGTAAATTTTATTTAAGTTTGATTAAGGTTTGAATGGGCAGAAAAAGGGGGCCGAGGGATAATCCCTCGACACATAATATATTTTCGTATGGTATATCATATAACCATGTTCTAGGATTCATGGGGAATTAAAAAATATGTTACACCGCATATAACAATTTGATATATTCCACCAATGAATATAACAATGGCACAAAATAATCGAACATTGGTGGGGTATGATCCCCCGACCTACTGCATATATTGCTAATTCCTTAACCACTATGCCAATGGAACCACATATTATCGGATTCACCAAAGAAATGTTAAATGTTGATAGCACATAATATGGGTACGGTTGGGGGCCCACAGTCTATTTATAGGTGTGCAGTCCAAGACTAACGAACATCCCGAGACAGGCATGAAGTATGAGGTGTGCATGAATCCCAAGAACAAAGTAATCTATGGATTTCATTGTTTTCCATGCAGAGAAAGGAAATAATTTGATATTGTCTCGATTTTCATGCCAAGTAAATATAATTTTGTTTGTTTCATAGATATATGTTCCCTAAGGTATATTGTCCAAAAATATACATGCTTATACTCATTTTTCTCATTTTTCTGAGAGGATTTGAATGGTGATGTTATTTTTGTGCTAAGAGGTTATTTATAAAATTATCAGTCCATATTTCCATTAATCAGTGCCATAGTGCATCGTTTGGCAAGTAAAGAGGGTGAAATTGATCGAGTTCAGAATATGGTCAACTTGATACTCATTTTTCTCAGAATTTCGTAAGGAATACAAAGGTAAACTCCTTTTTTGAGTTTGAGTAGTGGAATTAAAGATATTCCATAAAATTGTATTTTGTAAGTCCATGTTGTAATGTAGTTGGAAATTTTGAAATTATGGAGAGCAGTCTCACTATCTATAGGGGACTTGGATATGAAGTAATATATGTCATCAATATTGTATAATTTGAGTTCTTTTATTTTCTACTATGTTATCTCATAATTCTTAAAATTAATCATTAGTTCATGAGACTTTTGATGAGAAGCACATCATTATTTTTCTTGAAATCACCTCAACATGATCAAGAATTAATTTTGAATCATGTTAGATGCTAACCTATATATTTTAAAGGAATAACAGGTATCTAAGGATTTTTGGATGAAGTGGTATTATAGCTAGTTTTGATGTGTATTTGCAAGTAGTGGATGTGATGAGGTCCAAGACTTAAGTTGGTTACAATTTGAAGAATCTTATTGACAGGAAAAAATGAGTAAATCCCTCATTAAGTTAAGGCTACAAAAGAAAATTAACTGAAAATTAACAAGGAGAATTGATGCAGGGGCATGATTGATTTTTAAAATTTGTTGACTTCTAGAAAGTAAAGTTTGTTTTTAAAAGGGAGTTGGTTTTAGATTTTGGTAGTTAGTTGTGTGACAATAAATGGATTTTATTGCCAAAGATAAGCTCGAAATCATTTGAAAGCTAGTTTTTAGTGATTTTGATAGTGCTAGAAAGATAGAGAAAGGATATTATCTAGTTTAGTTAGTAGATCCTATTTGTTTGTATCTAGATAGTATTATTGGGTTTTTATACATGAATGTGTAATTTAGAATGTTTTGTTTTTGGAATGAAGAGAAACTTATAATTACTCTCTGTGTGTGTGTTCTCAGAAATTATGATATGATCCTCTTTTCCAGATAGTCATAAACTGATTGTGTTTTGTTGTAATGCAAGGGTATACACATGGATGTTCAAATTTATGAATGGGAACTTGTTGAATGGAATATAAATGATGTTTAACATTTTAAAGGTGCCATAGGCTTTCTGTGTTACATGTAGAATGCATATGTCTTGGTTTAACAACTATGAATCAATTTAGTTGCAATTCAATCTTTGTATGTGCATGATAAGATGATGAGAAGAGAATCCAAATGTTTCCAAATTGTCTTTCTTATTATATAATAAATTGTAGTAACTAAGAGAATTTTGGTTTGAAGGAAACAATTTCTTTTTCTTTGGTGAAACAATAGTGATATCAACACTGCATTGGAAAAGGTTGTTAATAGAAACCAAGTTTTATTTCAATCAATGAAACCCTAGTTGTGCGCCCTGTGACAACAAGTCGACTTCAATAGCTAAATTGAGCCAGAGTGAAACCCATTTTTTCTAGATCAAATTAGATGCATTGGATCGAGGCAATGAATGCTTACGATTAGTTTGAAAATTCAAAACATTTGAGTTAATTTTTAGAATTAAGTGACTACTTGGCATTGACACCAAGTTTAAAACATGTTAATGGTTAGATAAAGTTTGAGAAACTACTACATATAGGAGAAGAGTATTTTTCTCCTAAATACCTTCACCATAGTGGTATATGATGGGTGTTATATATTCACTAAAAACACAGTAAAAAACCTCAATTAAATTGTCAACCCGGGGTAAGTAAACTTAGAGTTGTAGCAAAATATATACCAAAGGTAGAAGGGTTGGTAGGAGCATAGTCTAACTAATGAAGTGGCTATATAAGGGATAATCTATTCAAGAAAACCTATCTAATGAGAAAACTCTACTAAGAAAATTGAAACCATGCAACCTAAGTACTTTTGGGCCAAGGATCGATGGATAGTTCTAAGAAAACAAGTAAAAACCCTACTTGAAGTAAACTAGTTCATAACAATAAGAAAAAGAAACTATTTAAGAATAATAAACAAATGACAAAAGAAAACTTCTTTAACTTTCCAACCTATATTCAATGAGTAACTACCCTATGAAAGAAAATAAATAAACAAGCAAGCAAAGACACCTAACTAATCTACTAAAGCAAGTAAACAAGTAACCAAAGATAACTATCTAACCTACTAAAGCAATAGAAAAGTAAGCAAAGACAACTAACTAACCTACTAAAGAAAATAGACAACTAGCTACTGCAAGAAATCAAACTAAAACTTCTCATTGAACAACTATCTAGCCTAAGAGGCACGTGGACTAAATTCTTAATTCAAAACTATTTCTAATTCACTAATTCATGAAAGAAAATCTATTTAATTGAAAGCAAGAAGAACTACCAACTAATTCTTAATCTAAGATAAGAAAACTGCTCTTTAATATATCAAAGCAAAGAATATCTATCCTACTACAGCAATTAAACAATCTTTTGAAAGTATGAAAGAAAGAAATTATCTCTTCTGATCTACAAAAGCAAGAAACTATCTTTTTCGATCTATGAAAACAAGAAATTGTTCTTTTAACCTATGACAATTCAAATATAATGTTGGTGGTTGTGTGAATGTCTTCAGTGTCAGATAATATCTCGATGGCACTTGAAAACAAAGGATAATTCAAGTGGTATAAGCTCAACACTGATCTCAATAGCAAAGTGAAAGGTATGGATTAAACAATCTAATGAGAATTTAGCCTTTACTAAAATTCATCAATTACCCTGCATATTTATTAACCATCAACAATATAACGAGATCATCATTGTACTTCTATACTATGTAAGAAACATTCATACTTAAATTCAACTATTAACTAAGAAATACAATTGCAATTTAACTCTAGGAAAAAAATTACATAAAATGAAACTATGCTATATCTATTCTAACAATTCAAACTTTAATAAGAAAATGCTTAAGAACAGAAATTAAGGCATGACATTAAAAAGTAAACGACCAAATGTATTAACCAACAACTAAGTAAGAAATATCTATACAAAATTGAAATAAGCAATATATCATTAAAAACTGAAATTAATTCTATCCATCCATGAAATCCTTGTCAAAGAAAACTCAAATTACAACTTTGTTCTATCCTATTTAAAACTTTGTTTTAAATTTGATTTTAAAATCATAAATAAAGACATAATCTAATATCTAATTGCAGATGAGGTTAGTCTAGGGATTTGCAAATCTATTCCTAACTACAAGATCAATGCATGCTAACAAAATCCATCATATTAACCTACAAAAGAGAGTCAAAGCAATTAAACTACAACAACAAACTAATTAACACAATAAAAATGGATGTAAAGAAAATAAAGAGAACAACTAAATTATGAAATGCATAAACAACACAAAGAACAGTTACCAGACTGTTGGTGGGCCCCCCAACAAGTCATTGTCACATTCTAAAATCACACCACGTGCTCAGCAAGATGAATTCACCATAAAAACTCAAAAACACAGTTCTTGTATAATCTGGCAATGTAAAATGGCAAAACAGAGTAAAAACACATTTCTATCTATCACACTGATGTTTCTACTACTTTAACTTATGTCTGACCACCTCAGTGGTATTTATAATGTTTACAGAACAAGTGGTCGACCACAGGAGGGTCGAACCACTTCTAAATTCAGAAATTTGCATTAAATGATGCCCTAATTGATAAAACAGAGCAAGCCAATAATCGACCTCTTGAACAACTAAAATTGAGTTGTCAGAAGTTCAATAGTTGGAGGGGATAAGCACGAACAAAACCCACATTGTCGATTCTCCCATCGTTGGCCACCAATAACATAACCACCAGGTCGCCCTCCGTTTTTGTGCAATACGTAGTGCTGGATAGAGTGTTGGATCAGGTACCGGAACGAGTGTTGGAAGGAGTGTTGGACTGAGTGCCAGAAGTAGAAACGTGGTGTGTTTTTGCCCTGTAACACCATAAAGATGTGAATTAGATCTTGGTAATCATAAAATGTGATGAATTATACCCAATATTGACATTAAACATGAATCACATGTACCTGGTGGAGATCATATCGTTTTAACATAAAATTCTTCAAAACTCTCCTTCAAAATATGAAAAACACATATGTACATGTGGAAAAATTGTATAATAACTGTCATAAAAGTGATGATACATCGGGCCCAACATTACCCGCACACTTACAATTTTGCAGGTCCCAATGCAAACAAAAAGAAGTTACCCCTCATGACTAGGCTTGGTGAGGAGGATCGGCTTTAGAAGCCTCTCCTTCTTATTGTGAAGACTTTGCCTTGTGCCTCTTATATTGCTTCAACTATGCTCTGAGGCTGCAGTTGGATTTGGTCATTTCATCGACCAACCATTGAAGAGAGTTAACCTTTGCTTGAAGGAATGCATTATCATGATGAAGGTGTGTGTCTATTGTCTTCCTTTCCTCCAACTATTGGAGAAGCTTATGGTTTTCCTTTTGTAGCTCCTTTATGGTTGGGGAAGAATCAGTGATCTCTGAGGAAGGCTTATATCCTTTGAGGGATTTGGACAATCTATCAATTTTAGGATCTAGAATAGGCATGGGTGAAGTAGGAGTGATGGGGGATTGGTAAGGAGAGGTAGGTTCTGATTTTGTTTTCCTTAGTGGCTCTAATCCATCTGCATAAACTTCCCTAAGTTTCTTGTGAGGGCTCTCAAGGTTGGAGGACACTTGGATAGGGTTCAAAGCAGGTGGAGGTTTTGCATAAGGCTTGGTTCATGTGCTCTGGGTCCTCTTCTAAAAGGGTCCTTTACCAAGTCGATTGGCTCCTCTCTTGTTTGAATGATGGGAAAGTGTTGCTGAATTACTTCTTGAAGATGTTTAGGTGTAGGATCAAGAGAGAGTGAAGGCATTTGGGGGTTAACAATAGGCTTCTTTTGGTCTTTTCTCTTGGTCTTTTTACCCGATGAAGAAGTAGGGATATCAACAAGATTTTGGTATTGTTCTGGCAAGGAGAGGGTTTGTGCAAGGGGGTTTGGATTTCTTGGAGAGAGAGGTTTGGATGGAGAGATAGTTTTTAGGCTAAGTAGATTTTTTCTGATCTTAACTGTCAAGTGAGGGTTTGCAAATTAGTAGATAAAGGAATCCCAAGTTTGCCCCAGTTTCTCTAGTTCGGCTAGAACGAGGAGTTTGATCAAGACATGGTGGAAGAGACTATTGTGGGGGTTAGTCACATTCTTCCTCACTTGAGAGGACATCTTCTCCAAGATTTTGAGAAAATAGAAGGGGAAGTTCAAAGGTTTGTTGAACATAAAATGAGCCAACAATCTGAAATGACAAGCCTTGAAGGTGGAGTATCTACCTTCACATGTAATTAACCTTGTGATGATGATGAGGGGGTTGAAATTTTTTTCCTTTATACACTCCTTAGCATACCCTTTTGCTCCTGAAATTCTCTTGAATTTGGGCTTAAACACCCTGTTATAACTTGAGCATGGCAGTTGGTGGTTTTTTAACCATCTATCTCCCATTCTTGGTAGCTTCGTGGCAGAAGAAATGGGCTCTTCTAAAACTTCAAAGGTAAGAGACCCTACATGTGTTGTCTTACCATAGAAATCGACTGCAAATTGCATGGAGAGGCCATCATTGTGGCCCTGCAAGCTAGACAAAAATGGCCCCCATCCTACATGCAAAAACACTTCTCTATATTGTGCAAATTCGAGAATGGAAAACAAGTTCACATAGGAGGAGGGTTCATACCTCCTGGGCATTGTGGCAGAGGCAAATTTTACCAAGCAAGGGCATGATCGAGCCAAGAGATGGCACGAATTGGGCATGGGCCAAATGCAATTTGAACATGGGATGACTTGGCAGAGGTTGGGAACGATTTCTTAACACAGGGAAGATCAAATGGCAAGGAAAATGGAGATAATGGTTTCCCAGTCCAATTTTGAATGCGCTTATGGTGGAGTATGTTGCACACATGTGCACGCGAGCTGCCATGTATGGGAATTTTGAATTTGATGGCTCATTTTGGAGCAATGTAATGATGCATGGTTAGATTAATGTCAAAGTATTTTGACTTGGACATTTGATCATAAACATATGGAGCATCTACAATCAATGTCTACAACTAATTCAATTGAATGTAATTGAGTTCTGGTTACCTGGAATCTAGGACAGTTATTGGTGTGTAATTCACATGGCACTTCATTCGACACCTCATACGGCATTTCATATGGCACCTCATACAGTACTTCATATGGTAATTATGTGTTAAGTACATTTTCACCTCTTATAATGGATAGCATGCAATTTTGAAGTGTTTTTGACAATCACAGTGGTAAATGAGCAGAGGCATAATGTTCCCTTGTTGTTTATTTTTCCATTGTGCTCACTCAATCCTCTTGCATATGACATATAATGTCAAACCTACAATGAACAGGTTATAGCAAGTAAAAACATGTATTGTCAAACCTATAATGTATAACTTGTAATGAAAGATAAACCGATAAAGTGGTTTGGTCTGTTAGGCAATTTATAGAACACATGAGTTTAGCATTTCAAACATAACCTGACTATTAATCTAATAGCCACTATCATATAAATAATACAAAAATTCTTGCAAAGATTTATTTATGTAGGCAATGATCATTTGTCAGCTCATGAATCCCTCCCCCACACCTAAGTATTGTGACACCTCACAATCAAAAGTATATGAAACAAGTCAAAATCCCCCGATAACTGAAGATTTATAGTATGTCAAGTGTAAAGATAAATTTCACAGATTGGTATGACGAGATGGTTACGAGATGGCCCCACCTATAGGATAAAATGTCCTATATATAGATAAGAAGAGATAGGCAAGAGAGTTTCAAGATATTCTTAGAGTTCTTTCCCAATGGCAAGTTTATGGAGTTCATTAACCTTAGATTAACCACACATATTTCATCTCATCTTTGTCTACAAGTAATGTCGCACATCGTGACAATTTTAAATTTATTATTTATTTTTGTCAGATTACCATCCTCGCTAGGTAGAATGCCCCACTGCCAGCAAGCTTGTTTAGTACTTTGGCATGTTTACATAGTCATACCATAAGATGACACCTACTGCCAGCATACATGTTCAGTATCCCAATGGGTTATCCTCTTAAACCCTCAGAGACTGGGCCTCCATCCTATAAAATTTTAGTATAAGATTGCTTTATGAAAGAAGATGGGGGAACAACTCTGAAAACAACTTTTTCTTTCTCTCTTTTTTTTTAATTGGGATAGTATTTATGTTAGAGGATGACTTTCCATTATATTACTTAGTGATTGTCCCGATGTAAGGGGTACTTAAGAGGACGTGGCCTATCTAAAGATATGATATAATCAAGATATTTAGTGTGTAGTGGATGGTACCATTGAGAAAGAACATAAAGGTATTTCTAGGCTCAACTTACTTTCTTCCTTTGTAGTTATTGTGATGTTTCCATGACTAACCGCTAATTAGACCTCTTTTTTACTCTTTGATAAAGACACTTGACTCACTTACCCATGTTTCTTGGAAAAACTGTACGGGAGACCTCTAGGCTTGATAGTTATGGTATTACTTCCTTATACAGTGGTGAAGATTTTCAATAGAAACTACTTTAGAATGCCTAAAAATGATAAGTCTTGCAAAAATATTTCTAATTACAGTAATTCAATATTCATTTGATGCTTTAGTGATGTAGGAGCATCATTGGCAAGTGCGCAGAGATGGGACCACTCAACACATGAGAGTTCATCCATAACTTCAACGTTGGCAGTTGCAGCCAATTTTGAAATATGCCTTAACTCAGCGTCGGAATTTACCTTTGGAGGCACACTTGAACTAGTGTTGAATTTTACCCTTTGAGGCATGTTTTGAAAATCGAAAACAGAGCAGGGGTTTCCACTATGGCTCTAGAATGTGACTGAACTAAGATAACGTAGGATGAATTTTAAAGTAGGAAAGTAGCCAGGGGAAATAGTAGAAATATTTTTGAGTTAAGTAGATGTTTGTACACCCAGTTAGGAGAGCTGCAATACAGAAAGAAATTAGTTGTAAGAGAGAACTGCGAGTTAGTAGGAAATCTCGGTTTTTGGGAGTTACTGAAATTTGAGTGTAATTTGTAGCCGTTTTGGCACTTCTGAATATAACATAAGGAAAATCGATCCAAATGCGTGTGTGTGAATGTTATTTGTGATTTCCTGTTATTTCTATTTTCATGAACAAGTGAATGAATCTCCATAAAGGAGAGTGGAATTGTGACTGTTAGTTTTCAATTTCAATTGTTTCTCTTCATTTGAAGCTCTGCAAGGTGTGCATCGAGCCAGAGAGGAACGCAAGGAAATTGGGAGAAATTTCTCTGCGAGAAATACCATGGATTTGAGTTATCGAAATCCCTTAGACGCAAGAAGTGTGTGGGAAATTAAAGTATGAACCAGACAAATCTCAGGAGGAATAAGACGTCAGAGAGTGTTATCAAGATCCAGGAACCCATTTCCTGAAAGAAGTGAAGGCCGAGCCTTTGAGGACTTAGAAAATATTCTAAGTCTTAAGAGAGTAAAATCTCAGCAGGAAGAACGTCGTCGAGCGTTGGATCACGATGGAGAATCCCGTAGACCGTCCGATTTGAAGTAGGTGCATAAGATTTAATACTGCATAGATCTAGGAGGGGAGATCTTGAAGATCTAAATGAATAGTGGAGAACTCCAAGGAGGAACGCGAGACCCCGCAAGTTGTTGGATCAAGTGGAGTTGCAAGGAGGTTTTTGATAGAGAAGAGATCCGAGCGTAGATCTAGAGGGTGTTATGAACCATTGATCAAGTGCCCCAAACGTTTGGCATTTTGACAACCGGGAGTATAAGGGTCAACAGCATGGGACTCTCAACCGGTGGAACCCTGAAAAGATCTGAGCCATCAAATCTTCGAAGGGATAGATCTGTTGATCTGTAGTGAGGGGATATTTCGTGTAGGGAAAAGTTGCGAAACGCTGAAATAATCGTAGCCATCGGTCCAAGAGAGATCTAAGCTATAGATCTTGTGTCATTAGGATTTCATCATTCGTGACTTGGAGGGGTTAGGCGTCGTATCGCAG
Source organism: Picea mariana (assembly GCA_032191745.1). Classification (NCBI taxonomy): domain Eukaryota; kingdom Viridiplantae; phylum Streptophyta; class Pinopsida; order Pinales; family Pinaceae; genus Picea; species Picea mariana. The sequence continues at coordinate 455,210 of JASDQU010736069.1, forward strand.
GTTCTAACACTGTGAACCATGACACGCTTTCCTGGTAAATCTTATGGTCACAGGTGTGTGGTCACGTGATTTGGGAAAAGGGAGGAGCTAACCTTTGTTAGCCCTCATCGGCATTTCGAGACTCAGAGGGGTCTGTGTTAGGGGACTAATGCATCGGAAATCCTAAAACACCAAAATGGGATGTGCCTTTTGGGTTAAGCCCATGGTCACACCTGTGGTCTCATGGAGTCTAGGATTATGCCTAGTAGTGATTTGCACAACAAACAGAGAAAAGGACCTGTGGATTTAGTGTCAAGGGTTCCAACTCAAAACCAAGAGAGAGCTATTTCAGCTCTTGAATCAAAGATCCTGACCGGGAGGTCACATAGCCCTTAGGAGGGATAGGAGGTATGCATTAGGTGGTATTAGAGCTGATTGTTATTCATCTATAGACTTCAAGCGAAAGAGAAAGAGGGAGAGACAGAGAACTCGAAGTTGTACTCTGTGTGTGACAAACATTCAACACAATGTCGCCAAGGAGATGAGAGGCACCTTTAGCTAACCATGTTGTAGAGAGGGAGATGAGAGAACTTCGCATGAGATTGGAAAAAATGGAAGCAACGCAGAGAAGAACACCTGACGCTAGAGACATCAGTGAAGCAGAAAGTGAAGAAGTTGGAGTTGAAGAAGTTGCAGGAGAAGACGTTGTAGAGGAACGTTTGTTGAAAGAAGTTTCTAGACTAGGAGGCAGAGCTAAGATAGAGGTTCCCATGTATGAGGGAAACCTAGATGCTGAAGAACTATTGGATTGGATAAGACCCATGGACAAACATTTCGACTATGAAGATTTCGATGAGGAGAAGAAGGTGAAGCGGGTAGTCACCAGGCTAAAAGGGCATGCAACACTGTGGTGGGACGAACTGCAGGCTGAGAGGAGAAGTAAATGAAAACAGAGGATAAAGAGTTGGGACAGAATGGTAGCCAAATTCAAGGCTAAATTCATACCCAAAGACTACCATATCAATTTGTTCAGGAAGCTACAAAGCCTGAGATAGAAAGGGATGAAAGTTAAGGGGTACACCGAGGATTTCTACCGACTGAACATCAGAACTGGACAATGGGAGAGAGATGAAGAGAAGTTTGCTTGATATATAAATGGATTGAGATATGATATCTAGGATGAGCTCAGCATGATGTCAGTCAGAACCGTGGAGGATGCTTATCAATTTGCGTTGAAGGCAGAGGAGAAGATGACCAGAAAACAAAGTCAACGAGGAGAAGGTAAAATCTTGGTCCCAAGAAAAAGAAAGCGGTTTAACTGTGACAGCACACATCAGTCTAGGGATGAAGCTAAGAAACCACACAATCAGTCGGAACGAGGAGGAAGTTCCAGGGAAAGACAAGGCAGTGGGAGAAACTCTTTTAGAGGAAGAGGTAGAGGAGGAGTAAGATGTTATGCCTATAAAAAAATAGGGCACATGTCTTGGGAATGCCCCAAGAAGAATAAAGAAGGAGGAAGAGACGCTCACATTTAAGAAGCACAACGAAGATATGTTGAAGCAGAAGGAGCAAAACATGGAGCATCGCTGATGTTGATAAAAGTTCTCTTAAAACTAGAGGCAGAAATTGAAAATCTAGTGTAGAGAAATAGTCTCTTCAGGACAGATTGCAAGACTAAGGACAAGGTATGCAAGGTGATTGTTGACAGTGGGAGAACTGACAACCTAGTATCCACAGTGATGGTAGAGAAATTGGAGCCGAAGACAACTGCACATCCAAAACCATACAAGGTCTCATGGTTGTAAAAAGGACACCAGGTAACAATTACTAAACAATGCTTGGTTGAAATTAAGATAGGAGGTTATAAAGATGAAATCTTGTGTGTTGTAATCCCCATGGAAATATGCCATATTCTATTGGGAATACCATGGAAGTTTGACAGAAATGTCATACATGATGGGAGGAAAAACACATATACATTAGAGAAGAATGGTAGGATGCATATGTTGTTGTCGATGGAGGAGAAGAGAGTAAAAGAGGAATCTAGCACAAGAATACTTCTCATGAGTGGGAAGGAACTTCTGAAAGAACTCAAGGAAGAACAAGAGATGCAGTTCATTGTGGTGAGGAAGCTCAGAGTCATCATTACGAGTACATCAATGGATGATTTGCCTGAAGAAGTTCAGGAACTATTGGATAATTTCGTTGAGATAGTGGTAGATGAGCTGCCAAACTCATTGCCACCCATCAAGAGTATCAATCATAATATCAACTTGATACCAGGAGAAAGTCTGCCGAACAAAGTAGCATACAGATTAACACCTTGAGAGAATGAGGAGGTGAAGAACCAAGTCCAAGAATTGGTAGACAAAGGTTTGGTAAGAGAGAACTTGAGTCCATGCGTAGTACCAACTGTGTTAAGCCCAAAGAAATATGGAGGATTGAGAATGTGTACAGACTCGAGAGCCATCAACAAGATCACCATCTGGTACAGATTTCCTTTACGAAGAATGGATGATTTAATGGATTGCTTAAGTGAAGAAAATTTCTTTTCTAAGGTAGATCTGAAAAGTGGATATCACTAGATCAGAATGAGAGAAGGTGATGAATGGAAAACAACCTTTAAGACAAACAAAGGTCTATATGAGTGGTTGGTTATGCCATTTGTCTTAACAAATGCCCCGAGTACTTTTATGAGGTTGATGAATGAAATTCTGAAAGATTTCATTGACAAGTTCGTGGTTGTATATCTGGACGATATACTAATCTTTAGCATGACTAAAGAGGAGCATCTGAGGAACCTAATGCTAGTAATGAGGAGGCTACAATAGGAGAAGTTGTTGATCAATTTGAAGAAGTCCTCTTTTATGAAGACGGAGCTCATTTACTTGGGTTTTGTGATCTCTTTGGATGAACTGAAGATGGATCTAGAGAAAGTGAAAGCGATCAAAGAATGTTCGTCACCAAGGAGCATGTTCAAGGTAAGGAGCTTTCATGGTTTAGCAAGTTTCTATAGGAAGTTCATTAGAGACTTCACTGGGATTTGTGCACCCATTATGGATACAGTGAAGAAGTGGCACAAGTCTTTTAACTGGACAGAGGAGTTTGAAAAGAGCTTCAATATACTTAAGGAGAAGATAACAGAATGACCAATTCTGGTCTTGCCGAATTTTGGGACGACATTTCAGGTAATATTTGATGCAAGTGGAGTTGCAATAGGAGCAGTTCTGAGTCAGGAGAATCGACCTGTTGCTTATTTCAGCGAGAAGTTGAATTAGACTAAGAGGAAATACTCCACATATGACAAGGAGTTCTATGCCATAATTCAAGCCTTGAAAAAATGGAGGCATTATCTTGTCCCGCAAGAGTTTTTCTTGTATAGTGATAACCAATCTTTACAATTCATAACCCGACAAGAAAAAATGAATCAGAGGCATGCAAAATGGGTTGAATTTATGAAAATTTTTACTTTTGTCATAGAACATATTACTGTGAATTCTAACAAGGTTGTTGATGCGTTAAGTAGGAGATGTTTGATCATGCAAGAATTCTAGGTGAAGACCTTGGGGCCTTAAGGACATGTATCATGATGATGAAGATTTCAAGGAGGCGTATGAAGCATCTGCTAATCTTGTGTTGAGAGATAGAATTCAGTGGATAGAGTACATGATTCAAGAAGGACTGTTGTTAAGAGGAAATCAGTTGTGCATACCAAAATGCTCAATAAGGGATAATCTTCTGAAGGAAAAGCACAATGGAGGATTGGATGGAAATTTCGGCCATGATAAAACATTTTCACAATTGAGCAGTTCATACTATTGGCTAGGTATAAGAACAAAGGTGATAAATTTTGTGAATAGATGTAGGATTTGTAAACATGCAAAGGGGAAAAAGAAGAAAACTAGATTTTATCATCCATTACCAATACTAGAGAGGCCTTGGGATGTAATAAGCATGGATTTTGTGTTGGGATTGCCAAGAACACAAAGAGGATTCGATTCCATATTTGTGGTGGTGGATAGATTTTCAAAGATGTCACATTTCATCCCATGCCAGAAGACCAGTGATGCAACGCATGTTGAAAATCTGTTTTCCAAAGAAGTTGTGAGACTTCATGGCCTACCCAGGAGCATTGTCTTAGACAAAGACACAAAATTTGTTGGTCACTTTTGGAGGATGTTGTGGAAGAAGATGGGGACAAATTTTTCCTTCAGCTCAACTTATCACCCTCAGACAGATGGGCAGACTGAAGTGGTAAATAGAAGTTTGGGGAATTTATTAATGAGTCTAGTTATTGAACATCATAACCAGTGGGATCAGATTCTACCACATGCAGAATTTGCATACAACAATTCACCAAACAAGAGCACTGGAAGGAGACCATTCCAAATACTCTATGGAATGCAACCCAGGGGAGTGTCTGAGTTGAGAAACTTGGAACAATGAGAGATCAGAAGCGCTGGAGCAAAATATTTTGTTGCTAAAATGCATAAGCTCCATAGCCAAATCAGAGAACAATTACATAGTTCTAACCAAAAATACAAGCACAGAGGTGATCAACATCGTAGGGAAATTCAATTTGAAGTGGGAGATGAGTTTTTAGCACATCTCAGGAAGGAAAGGTTCCCTAGGGGAACATATAACAAATTTAAGATGAAGAAGATAGGACCCTATAAGATCTTGAGGAAGTTCGATACAAACGCCTATGAGATGGAGCTACCAGATGGTGTGGGCATTTCACCCATATTCAATGTTTCAGACCTGTTTCCTTATAGGAAAGATGACACAGAAGGGTCAGAAGATCAAGGAAAGATTCAGTGGGAGAAACAAATGCCTGTAATAGAAAAGCCACAGATGGAGAGAATTATTGATCAGAGGATTGGCAAGAAGACTAGGAGGAAGACTTATTTTGAGTATCTGGTCAAATGGAAGGTACAACCAATAGAAGATTCCAGTTGGGAAAATGAATCTATTATCCAGAAGTAGGGAAAGTCAGTAGAGGAGATCATGGACAGGATTCCATGAATTTTTGACAAGGGGAGTATGATGCAGGAGCATCGTTGGCAAGCACACAGAGGCAGGACCACTCAACACATGAGAGTTCTTCCAGAACTTCAACATTGGCAGTTGCAACCAACTTTGAAATCATCCTTAACTCAACGTCGAAATTTACCTTTGGAGGTATGCTTGAACCAGTGTCGAATTTTACCCTTTGAGGCACATTTTGAAAATCGAAAACAGAGAAGGAGTTTCCACTACGGCTATGGAATGCGACTAAACTAAGATAGCGTAGGATGAATTTTAAAGTAGGCAAGTAGCTAGGGGACACCCTAGAAATATTTTTGAGTTAAGTAGAAGTTTGTACGCCCAATTGGGAGAGCTTCAATATAGAAAGAAATTAGTTGTAAGAGAGAACTGCAAGTTAGAAGGAGATCTCAATTTTTGGCAATTACTCAAATTTGAGTGTAATTTTAGTCGTTTTGGCACTTGTGAATATAATAGAAGGAAAATTGATCCAAGTGTGTGTGTTTGAATGTTTTTTTTTATTTCTTGTTATTTATTTTTTCATGAACAAGTGAATGAATCTCCACAGAGGAGAATGAAACTGTGACTATTAGTTTTCAGTTTCAATTGTTTCTCTTCATTTCAAGCTCTGCAAGGTGTGCATCGAGCTAGAGAGGAATGCAAGGAAATCAGGAGAAATTTATCTGTGAGAAATACCATGGATCTGAGTTATCAAAATCCCTCAGATGTAAGGAGTGCACGGGAAATCAAAGTATGAATCAGACAAAGCTCAGGAGGAATAACACGTTGGAGAGTGTTATTGTGATCCAGGAACCGATTCCCAGGAAGAAGCGAAGGCCAAGCCTTCAAAGACTTATAAAATCTTCTAAGTCTGAAGAGAGTAAAAGCTCAGGAGGAAGAACGTCATCTAGCATTGGATCATGATGGAGAATCCTGCAGACCATCTGATTTGAAGTTGGTGCACAGGCTTTAACACTGTGTAGATCCAGGAGGGGAGATCTCAAAGATATGAACGGACAATGGAGAACTCTGAGGAGGAAAACGAGACCCCACAAGCCATTGGATCAAGTGGAGTTGCGAGGAGGTTAGTGATGGAGAAGATATCTGAGCGTAGATATGGAGGGCGTTGTGAACCATTGATCAAGTGCCCCAAACTTTAGACATTTCGACAACTAGGAGTACAAGGGTCAACAACATTGGACTCTCGACCGGTTGAACCCTGAAACGATCAGAGCTGTCAGATATTCGAAGGCTTAGAGTCATTGATATGTAGTGAGGGGATATTTCATGTAGGACGAAGTCATGAAATGAAAAACGCCAAAATAATCGTAGTTGTTGGTCCAGGAGAGATCTGAGTCGTAGATCTCGTGTCATCAGGATTTTGGCATTGGTGACTTGGAGGGGTCAGGCATATTGTATCGTAGGTTCCGATACTGCGAACCGCGATGCATTTTCTTGGTAAAGCTTTTGGTCACAGGTGTGTGGTCATGTGATTTGGGAAAGGGGAGGAGATAACCTTTGTTATCCCTCATCGGAGTTTCGGGACTCAGAGGGGTCTGTGTCGGGGGATTATTGCATTGGAAATCATGAAACACTGAAATGTGACATGCCTTTTGGGTTAATCCCGTGGTTGCACCTGTGGTCTCGTGGAGTCTGGGCTTATGCCTAGTAGTGATTCGCATGATGAACACAGACAAGGACCTGTGGATTTATTGTCAAGGGTTCCATCTCAGAACCAAGAGAGAGATATTTCGGCTTCTAAACCAAAGATCCTGACTAGGAGGTCATGCAACCCTCAGGAGGGATAGGGGGTTTACATCATTTAGTAGACAAAAAATTCAAGTGTAACAAGTTTTGAGGAAAGATATTTGAAACTATGTACTCTTGGTGAAATAAATACTTACAGAAATATCTAGAATTGCCTTATTAACAAAATTTAAAAACTATTTACATATAGACAGTAGGAAATTTAGAAAAAATTTCAAGAACAAGGGGGGACTTCCCCATCTACTAAGTCCAATGCCTTGTCAGTTGACATGACCTATAGAAAATCCTCTTTGGAAATGGGCTTATGATAAAATTTAAGTCAGTGTCCATTTACCACAAAGGAGACTTGTCCATCGTCAATTGTTTTAATTTTTATAGCTCCATTTCCATATACAGTGTCTACCTCATAAGGGCCCAACCACCGAGTGGTGAGTTTTCCTTTGAAGGTTTGGAATCGGGAATCAAACAATAGAGCCCAATCACTAGGTTGGAAGTGTTTCTTTTTAATAAACTTGTAATGCCACTTTCTTCTTTGGTTTTGGACTAATATCATCCATTGGATGTCATCATGCCTGATGTCATCCAATTCATTCAATTGTAGGGCTTGTTGCTTCTGAGCCTCATCCAGGTTCAATCCTAATTCTATGGCAATACAAAAGGTACTTACCTGGAATTTTATAGGTAAAAGTACTTGTTTCCCGTACACGATCTCATAAGGGGTGTGCCCAGTGGTATTTCTCCAGGTAGTCTGGTATCCCCACAAAGCCTCTGGGAGCCTATCAGCCCAATCCTGGTGATGTAACTGAACAGTCTTGGTCAATATGGCTTCCAAAACTTTGTGTGTGGATTCTACCTAACCATTTTCTTGTGGGTGGTATGGAGAAGATTTACGGTGTTTAATCCCATATTTATCTGTCCGCTCTTTCATCAACTTGCAAGTTAATTGAGTGCCTTGGTCTGTAAAAATTTCACGAGGGACACCGAAGCAGGTAAAGATTTCTTCATATATGTATTCGAAAACAAACTTCTTTGTAGCCCTAAATAGGGCTTTTGCCTCTACCCATTTGGTGACATAGTCCGTACAAACCAAAATATAGTTGTTCCTATGGGACATGTGTGAAATTGGTCCTACAAAGTCGAGGGCCAATTTTTCGAAGGGTTATATCATAGCTTAGGCACGCAAAGTAATTTCGTCAACTGACATAGGTCTTCCTATCCTTTGGAAACTATCACAACTCCTCACATATTTGACATCATCTTTGAAAATGCTAGGCCAATAATAACCCAAATGTAACACCTTATATGTTGTACATTTGTCAGAAAAATGGCCACCACATGGTCCATCATGAAAACTTTGTAGTATTGCAGGTACCTCATCCTCTCAGACACATCTACGAATAATCAAATCAGGACCTGTGCGAAAAATATCATGACCAACCCAAGAGTAATTATCACTCTGTGTAATAATTTTTCACTTTTCATGAGGTGACAAAAGAGACGGTAACTTCCTAGTAACCAAATAGTTTTCCATATCCACAAACCATGGGGTATTGACAGAAAGGGAAAAGAGGTGCTCGTCTGGGAAACTATCATCTACAGGGATATCATCATCCTCATTTTTTATGTGGGAAATAAAGTCATCTACTACATTATCCTTTCCAGGTCGGTCAAGCACAGTAATATTAAATTCTTGCAATAACATCAACCACCTAGTCACTCGACCATTAGTTATAGGCTTGTTCATGAGGAATCTAATGGTAGAATGATCGATGTGTAAAAATACTTCATAACCTGTAATGTAATGACAAAACTTGTTAATAGCATGAAAAACTTCCAAGAATTCCTTCTTGGTGACTGTGTAGTTCAACTCGGTAGGGGACAAGTTCTTTCTCACAAAATAAATGGCATAGGACTGCTGGTCCTATTTCTTCCCTAATACCACTCCTATTGCAGTCTCGAAGGCATCAATGGATATGTGAAATGGGAGAGTCCAATTGGGCCCTCTAAGAACTAGTGCCACAGACAATTTATCTTTCAGGGTTTCAAAGGCAAATTGGCATTGCTCAGTCCAAACAAAATCAACATCTTTTATTAATAATCCGAACATAGATGCAACAATCTTTGTAAAATTTTCAATAAATTGTTGGTAGTAATCGGCATGTCCAAGAGATCTTCTCACCTCTTTCTGAGTCTTGGGGGGTGGAAGTCTAACGATGACCTCAATATTTGTAGGATCGACTTGTATCCCTTCAGATGAAACACGATGTCCTAGAACCACTCCTTTAGTTAACAACAATTTGCATTTTTCATGACTTAGAGATAGGTTCATTTCCTGGCATCTGATGAGGACTTTTTCTAAGTTGTCTAAGGTTTCGTGGTAAGTGTTACCATAGATTTTGAAGTCATCCATGTATATCTCCACACAATCATGAATAATATTGAAAAATGTAGCCAATACTGCTCGTTTAAATGTGGCAGGAGCATTACACAATCCAAATGGTAAGACCCTATAGGAATAGGTGCCCCAAGGACAAGTAAAGGTAGTCTTATCCTAGTCCTCAAGTGCTATAAGAATCTGGTTGTACCCATTGTACCCATATAGAAAGGAAAAATACTTCTTTCCAGACAAGGTATCTAGAACTTGGTCAATGAAAGGGAGAGGAAAGTAGTCTTTCAGAGTGGCTTTGTTGAGTTCCCAGAAATCAACACAAATTATCCATTTCCTGGTCACTTTCTTTGGAACCACTACAAACAGGGATACCAACTTACTGTCGGAGATGGGATAGATAAATACGACATTTAATAAATTTTGGATCTCCTCCTTGGTTATGTCTATAAGTATTGGGTTCATCCTTCTCTAGGGTTGCCTAACTGGTGTTACTTCCCCCTAGGTATATATGTGATGGATGCATGTGTCAGGGTGTACACCCTTCATGTCAGTTTATTCCCAGGCAAATTCTCCTGATTGTTATTTAAGGATATCTACTAATTGTTTATGTTGGTCTACATCTAGCCCAGAGTTTATATGTAAAAATTTTCCTGGACTAATCTCATAGGGCACAGTGTCAGACATAGAAAACTCATATATTTCGAGGATAAAGGATTTTGAAGACAAAATGGAAGGATCTAATTGTTCTTCAAATTATTCCCCAAACATGTATTCAAATTGGGGAAAATACACATGTGATAGCATAAATAAAATGGTTTAGCACATTTTATGTTGTGTGCTCCTTGAGTGCCCATGCATGGTCACTTGCTAATGCGGGTTCTTCCCAGTCCTCATTCTCATATGGAAATTCAAGCCACCATACATTCTCCATAATAGGTTGATCTGGAGGGTAAATGGTGAGCTTCTGGATAGAGAGACCATTTGAGATGGTCATTTCTCCTTCTCTACAGCCAATAAATGCACTAGTTGTGGCTAGCCAAGGTATTCCCAAAATGACGGGATGGCCTTTGGTAGGATCCTTTGAATGAATGACAATAAAATCTATGGGGTACTCCCATGAGGCTAAAGTAACCATGCCATCATCTAAAATTCCTTTAGGTATAACCCTAGTCTTATCTGCGAATTCCAAAATGGTCGGGGTAGGTTGAAGAAGAGGTTGTAACTATAATTGTTCCAAGGCAGTATTAGTCATAACATTGATGGCTACCCCTAGGTCTATGAGAGTGTTTCCAATGGAGACCTCCTTAATGGTTATGGTCACTATAGGGTTTCTTGGGTTCCCATATTTTTCTATCTTTGGCTGCTCTGATATGTACTCGAAAAGTCCTCCTATCAGGTGTATTGTAGGGGGTCCTTTTGCTTCCTACCTGGCTTCTTAATACACAATTATTTGAGTACCTTACTGTAGATTGGAATGTCTTTAATATATTGAAGCAGAGGAATCTTGACACAAATATTTTTCAATTAATTCAAAATGTCAAATTCTGGTCGAGTGGTAGGTTTCTTGATTACCAATCGATCTGGATAAGGAGGGACCTTCGTAATTTGTGAAGGTTCATTTTGGGGAATCTTGGGTTATTTATTCTTTGGGATAATAACATCTTCCCACCTAGTTTCATTCATGGGTTGTTTGGTGGTTTATTCTTCTCCTTCTTCCTGGATGAATATTGAAGGTCTCTGCCTCTCTAGAACTTTTCTCGATCTTAGTCGAATTTCTTGTATTGGAACAGGAGTAATAACATATGTCGGGAAGGCTTGCATCTCAACATTGTGAAGAGGTTGAGGGGGATTATCATTTGGATTCGACACTGGTTCTTCCAGTAATAGTGTTGGTCTCGAGGAGCTTACATTTGGATATTGTATCATTTATTGTTGTGGAATATGAGGTAAAGGTGGTGGAACAAAACCTGGCAGAAGCTGTGGAGTGTCTGGTGGGAACTGAGGATAAGGATGGTTGGGCATAGGGATAGGTGGAGCTTGAGGGTTTCCTTGGTTATGTCCTCCTCTCCATCCTTGAAAGAAAGGATGTTGGTACTGAGTAGGCCAGGTTTGCCAACCTGGTGAGTTTCACTATTGTTGTTGATAATAGGGTGGAACTTGAGACTATATATCTAGGTATGTGGGTTGATTCCTAGGCTTCCATGGCCTCCTAGGTGCATAAGAAGAATCCCCAAGATCTCCACTCCTATAGATGGATAATAAACCAAGAAATGATGGAAATTTTTCAGTCACATGGTCTTCTGTACAAAATACACAAACTAAAATGTTATCTAATGGGCATTCCCTTGAGGAATTCTTCCTCCTGCATCTTGGGCAATATATGCTCATTGTTGCATTTTCCTCCTCCTGTTGCTTTTTTATTTTTAATGTGTCCAACTGGAAACCTATTGTGCTTAAGATATTTGTCTTGAATTTCTCTAAAAGGTTCCCCATCTCTTCTCTTGTGATACCACCTGAACTAATTGGTTTTAGGTTTCTATTGTAAGGGTCTCAAACATTCTTTCATGTTTTGGTTCTACTCCTTGAGTAATTTTTACACATTTCACATATTTCAGCAAATGGTTTATGGGAGATGTCACCTGATTCCATTAGGTTAAGAATCTCTAGATATTCTTCTGAAAATCCCTTAAGAAAAAGATCCCTAATTGCATCCTCTGGGAGGTCATGATATTTTGACTTTTGGGAGATATAACCAAATCTTCCCATATAGTGTTCAAGGGTCTCGTCTTCTAACTGTTGGATTTTAAAGATGTCATTACGAGACTCTTTGGTCTTGCAGTAGTCTTGGTAATTCTTAAGAAATATGTCTTTCATGGCTTCCCAAGACCTAATACTGGATTCTCCCAACCCCATGAACCATCTTAGTGCAGAGTCTTTGAGGGCAGCAGGAAAGAGTTTTAATTTCTGGGCATCTTGTACATAGTTGTAGCTCCTGCACAAGATGTCAAATTCAAATAGGAAGGTGTCTGGATCTTCGTTGTTTTTACCATAAAAGGTAGGCAGTGCTGAGAGAGGAATATTCTTCATGTTGACATTTGGAGTGGTGTCTAAAATCGGAAACCCGAAGGTAGTTTCGGTTTGGTTTCCAGTTTCTTATTCCTCCCCATGTCTTACATTGTTATGGTCTTCCTGGTCATCCATATTGGCTTGGTTTCCAAAAAGAGAGTACTTGGGTGGTTTTACCTTTGAAAAGAATAAGGTTTCCCTTCGATGGAAAGGTATTCCTATGGATTGGATGTATGGGACTCTACTCGAGCTGGTTGAGACTATTGGTGCCAAAGTTTCTTTGTCAGTTTGAGAGATAATTGCATTGGCTGAAATACCAAACAAAAGATTCACATATTCAGGGTCTATGATATCTTCAAAATTAAGAACTCCTGGTGGTGGTGTAAAAGCAAAGGTTGTATTGTTTGGTTCTACGGAAGGCTCAAGTGGTATTGCCTCCTGTCCTAATATGATTGATGCTTCAATTTATTTTTCTATAGTGCTCCCTATGTTAGTCTCTTTAGATACTATTTTATATCTTTGAGTTGAGCGAGCTCTTGTTTTTCGGTATCGATCTGTGGATTTTATAAGAGAAACGATCCTTCTCCCAAAGAGATTGGAAGGAACCTTGGTTGAATGGTCCGATTTAGATTTAATGTATCTACCATGTGGGTCTCTAGGCCTATTCATGAAATAAAGAAAAAACAAAAGAAAAAGATATCGTCTAGTTTCTAGGTCTATTCATGAAAGCAAACAAAAAGAAAAACTACCATTGGTTTTTGGGGAACATGCTATAGTAGATGCCCAGGTTCTTACCTCTCATCTTAAAGCTCCCCTGCGACCAATCTAATGCTAAGGTATAATAATGATGTATTTCCTAACTACTTCTTACCTTGAGAAAACTCCCCGACAACGACGCCAAAAATGATGGGTGTTATATATGCACTAAAAACACACTAAAAACCCTCAATTAAATTGTCAATCCAGGGCAAGTAAACTTAGATTTTTAACAAAATATATGCCAAAGGTAGAAGGGATGGTAGGAGCATTGTCTAACTAATGAAGTGGCTATCTAAGGGCTAATCTATTAAAACAAACCTATCTAATGAGAAAACCCTACTAAGAAAATTGAAACTATGCAACCTAAGTACTTCTGGGCCAAGGATCAATGGATAGTTCTAAGAAAACAAGTAAAAACCCTACTTGAAGAAAACTAGTTCATAACAATAAGCAAAAACAATTATTTAAGCATAATAAACAAATGACAAAAGAAAACTTCTTTAACTTTCCAACCTATATTTAATGAGTAACTACCCTATGAAAGAAAATAAATAAACAAGCAAGCAAAGACACCTAACTAACCTACTAAAGAAAGTAAACAAGTAAGCAAAGACAATTATCTAACCTACTAAAGCAATAGACAAGTAAGCAAATGCAACTAACTAACCTATTAAATCAAATAGACAACTAACTATTGCAAGCAATCAAATTAAAACTTCTCATCGAACAACTATCTAGCCTAAGAGGCAAGTGGACTATATTCTTAATTCAAAACTATTTCTAATTCACTAATTCATGAAAGGAAATCTATTTAATTGAAAGAAAGAAGAACTACCAACTAATTCTTAGTTCAAGATAAGAAAACTGCTCTTTAATCTATCAAAGCAAAAACTATCTATCCTACAACAACAATTAAACTATCTTTTGAAACTATGAAACCAAGAAATTATCTCTTCTGATCTACAAAAGCAGGAAACTATCTTTTCTGATCTATGAAAACATGAAACTATTCTTTTAACCTATGACAATTCAAATATAATGCTGGTGGTTGTGTGAATGTCTTCGATGTCGGATAATATATCGATGGCACTTGACAACAAAGGACAATTCAAGTGGTATAAGCTCAAACACCGATCTCAATAAAAGTGAAAGGTATGGATTAAACAATCTAATGAGAATTTAGCCATTACTAAAATTCGTCAATTACCCTGCATATTTATTAACCATCAACAATATAACGAGATCATAATTGTACTTCTATACTATGCAAGAAAAAATCATACTTAACTCAACTATTAACTAAGAAATGCAATTGCAATTTAACTCTAGGAAAGAAATTACATAAAATGAAACTACGCTATATCTATTCTAACAATTCAAACTGTAATAAGAAAATGCTTAAGAGCATAAATTAAGGCATGACATTAAAAAGTAAACTACCAAATGTATTAACCAACAACTAAGTGAGCAAGATCTATATTAAACTGAAATAAGCAATCTATCATTAAAAACTGAAATTAACTCTATCCATCCATCAAATCCTTGTCAAAGAAAACTCAAATTAAAACATTTTTCTATCCTATTTAAACTATGTTTTAAATTTGATTCTAAAATCATAAATAAAGACATAATCTAATATCTAATTACACATGGGGTTAGTCTAGGGATTTGAAAATCCGTTCCTAACTACAAGATCAATGCATGCTAACACAATCCATCATACTAACCTACAAAAGAGAGTCAAATCAATTAAACTACAACAACAAACTAATTAACACATTAAAAATGCATGTACAGGAAATAAAGAGAACAACTAAATTATGAAATGCATAAACAACACAAAGAATAGTTACCAGAATGTTGGTGGGTCCCCCATCAAGTCGTGGTCACTTTCTAAAAGCACACCACACGCTTTGCAAGATGGATTCACCATAAAAACTCAAAAACACAGTTCTTGTATAATCTGGCAATGTAAAATGGAAAAATAGAGTAAAAAGGTATTTCTATCTATCATGTTGATGTTTCTAGTTCTTTAACTTATGTCTGGCCACCTCGGTGGTATTTATAATGTTTATAGACCAAGTGGTTGACCATAGGAGGGTTGAACCACTTCTAAATTCGGCAATTTGCATTAAGTGATGCCCTAACAGATAAAACAGAGCGAGCCAATAATTGCTCTCTTGAACGACTAAAATTGAGTTGTCGGAAGTTCAATAGATGGAGGGGATAAACAGGAATAAAACCCATGTTCCCAATTCTCCCATCACTGGCCGCCAATACCATAACCGCCAAGTCGCCCTTTGTTTTTGTGCAATACATAGTGATGGATAGAGTGCTGGATCGGGTACATGAACGAGTGCTGGAAGGAGTGCCAGACTGAGTGCCGGAAGTAGAAGCGTAGTGCATTTTTTCCCTGTAACACCAGAAAAACGTGAATTAGCTCTTGTTAATCATAAAATGTGATGAATTATACCTAATAATGACACTAAACATGAATCACACGTACCTGGTGGAGATCATACTGTTTTAACATAAAATTCTTCAAAAAGCTCCTTCAAAATATGAAAAACACATATGTACATGCGGCAAAAGTGTATAATAACTATCATAAAAGTGATCATATCTTGGGCCCAAAAGTATCATAGCCCATTGTTTCACATCCTTTCCAAAAAAGAACATATTCAAAACAACAAATTATTGCATGCCAAAGGGTACTATATATCTCTCCCCTACAACATTTGTGATATCATATCATATCCCAGATCAAACTTCCAGGAATAAGAGTGAATTTTTAGTCATGGCTCATAGATTTGGTGGAAGAGGAAGAATGCATGTAGCCAATGTTGAAGCAATGGAAGTTATGCAACGACTGGAAGTAATATTGGATTCCATGGAAGATGGTAGATATAGAGTTCCTAAATTTGGAGGTGTGAGTGAGTTAGAGGAGTCTCCAAAAAAAGAAGCATTCGTTGAAGAGACAAATATGTTCGACAACACAAGTATTCCACCAAAGGAAGAACACCTTGATTAACCACTCACATAACCAGATAAAAGATCAACACATCGATGCTTTCACGTGGTAAAACCCCTACGAGGAAACATCCATGGCCCCAGCCAACACAGCCACTTGGAGTAGTTTATTAATGCAAAAGAAAACGATTACATAGATATTTTACAAGAGAGTTTCTCACAATCGATCATTGGCAAATGAACCTCCATTCTCTTTAAATAGAGATCATGGACCAATCCAGTGTTAAGCCATGAATCAATGGCCATTAAGATCGAGGATATTATGAACCGTCAGATCACTCTATGTCGAGAGCATATCATGACGTTCGGATTTCCTAACTATAAATACATACTAATGAATACTAAATAAACACACTAAGAAACACACTTTTACCTAACGACACATTAGACCAAGTAGATCTTAACTAACTCCTAAGTGTCTAAATATCCTAACATCCCCGCTTAAGAAAAAATTGGGATAGGATTGAAGGATTTACAATGGTGACACAATAGGATAAGGAAGGAGGCATTAGAGCCTATCCCCCCTTAATGACAACTTCATGAACTCCTAACATAGATCGAATTTTGGAAAACTTCAGTTCTGTAAGAAACTTTGTGAAAATGGATGCAACTTGATCTTCTGTAGGGAAAAAGAGCACTTCAATAACTTGATCATGAATGAGCTTTTTGATGAATTGCATGTGTACCTCGATGTGTTTTCTACATTGATGTTGAACTGGGTCTTTGGCAATCTTGATGGAACTCTGATTTTTTCACCAAAGGCTGGTTGGATGCTGCTGCTGGAATCCAAACTCTGAAAGGATCTGTCGAAGCCACAAGGCTTCCTGACTTGCATTTACCGTTGCTTGGTACTTTGCTTCTACTGAAGAAAGTGCAATGGCCTATTGTTTCTTACAGGCCCAAGTGACAAGTCCTGAACCAAGGCTGAAAACATAACCTGCAGTGGACTTCCAATCATCAAGGTCGCTGGCCCAATCTGAATCAGTGAAACCAACCAATAAAGGAGTCCCCCCTGAAATGTAATGTATCCCAAATTGAACTGTACCACAGACATAGAGAAGTATCCTTTTAGCTTCTTTCCAATGTCTTTCATGGGGTGTTTGCATATATCGGGCAACAAGACCAATAACAAAGGAAAGATCAGGATGGGTATGAGTCAAGTATAAGAGGCTACCAACTAACTGATGGTACAGGGTGGCATCAACTTCGGGAGAAGTACAGGTGGTAGTAATCTTGAATCCAGATTAGAAGGGACAAGCGGTTGGTTTACAATCATCCATGTGAAAGCAACGAGTAAGGTGACAAGCATACTTAGACTGGGAAAGAAAAATTCCTTCATTGGTTTGCAAAACTTGGAGGCCAAGGAAATATTGCAAAAAACCTAAGTCTGTCATTTCAAATTTCTTCTTAAGGTTGGTTTTCACAAATTTATGAGATGGATTCCTACTTTATTGGTATAGACATTAGGATCAAAATGGAATCTAGAAAATCTAGTGGAAATAAGAAAGTTGTCCATTTTGGCATACCAAGCTCGAGGATCTTGCTTGATACCATAAAAAGATTTCATAGGGAAACAAACAAGGCTAGAGTCATTCTGGACATAGCCAAGAGGTTGTGCCATGTAAATTTCTTCTTGCAAATATCCATGGAAGAAGGAAGATTTAACATCCTGATGCAAATCTCCTACCCTAGTAGGGTCCGTGACCTCCCGGTCACTAGATCATCCTCTAACTCTGAGCTGGAACAACTCTTTTGGGTCCTCACTAGAACCCTGTAAATCAGATCCACAGTTCCTCTTGTTTAGAACTCACGTGTGAAGACTCCAGCATCAAGTGCAAGCTCCCCCTTCTTGTGATCATCCTTATGACCACGGCCTTACCCATAAGGCATGTTTCTCATTTCGCGATTCAAGATTTCTCAAGGGAGAAATCCTTGTCTATTCAACCACCGAATGCTGAAAAGAGATTAACAGTGATTAGCCCGTGCTTAAATCTCGGTCCATGCGACTGCTCGCCGTGACCTCGCGCTAAACCAGAAAGCGCTTTTCGTAGATCGGGACTTCTGTAGTCAAGCGTCCTGTTCCTTTGCAACTTGAATCCCCGAAACTTGATTGAGGGCTTAAGGTTCTCAGCTCCTACCTCACGTGACCACACCCCACGACCAGGCGTCTACACCAAAAGGGATATTAGAATTCACGGTTCGGCAAACCCGCAAACATACTCTCCTACCTCTCAACTTCCGAAGTTCCGAACTCCGAAAGGACCCCACTNGTAGATCGGGACTTCTGTAGTCAAGCGTCCTGTTCCTTTGCAACTTGAATCCCCGAAACTTGATTGAGGGCTTAAGGTTCTCAGATCCTACCTCACGTGACCACACCCCACGACCAGGCGTCTACACCAAAAGGGATATTAGAATTCACGGTTCGGCAAACCCGCAAACATACTCTCCTACCTCTCAACTTCCGAAGTTCCGAACTCCGAAAGGACCCCACGTTCTTTTAATGCATCTCTTAGTGGATCACCATATGACCTGGTCCCGTGACCTAGGGTCAAACCTTGAGCTCGTCGGGGTTTCACACTTTGGGGTTTTGCAACTTGTGAGACCAAAAGTCCTACACCTTCAGTTCCCCAAATGTTGAAACTATGAAATCCTTTCGCACTGGATCGACGGTCTCTGTTGCCCCTTGACCAACTGTCAGGATACTTCATCTTATTCTTCCTGAGGGATGGTTTGGATGATTTCATGGATTTCCTTTTCGCGAATCCTCCTCTCTTCTCCTCATGAGTCCCTCGGTCAATCAGATCTTGTCACCACCTATCCTCTCCATGATGGATGGTCTTGATTCTTTTGGTGATTCTCCCAAACACCGACTACTCACCATGTGCCCCAACTCTCGATCTCTTCCCTACTTGAAGGGTGTCTTCCATGAAATCTAATGGTCGTTGGGATTTTGCAACATGTGATTCCAAAGGAACTTCACCCTTGTTCCTCCAGATGCCGAATGCTGAAATCCTCCTTTGGGCACAAGTTGCTAAGGTTTGTGCTACTTCCACAGATCTGACGACTATTAGAAGATAGACACTTCCTCTCAAAGTATTTACAACATCTATTCAACTCCTCATCGTTCTTCTAGATCCAACGACTATCGACTCTCTACGTTCAGATCTGACGGTTACGGTGGTCTCCCCCTTGAGCTTCTGCGACTTTTATTCCCAGAACTAGGAAATATTCTAAATGTCAAGGACTAAATCTTCAGTCCTTCTTCAGCTAGATCTCTATGAACGAAAACACTCTCCCTCCTGAGCTTCTTCTCGTTAAAGATTTGAACTCCTATGCACACCTTGCGTTCGAGGATTTCGAATAACTCAGATTTGAAGGGATTTTCTTGAAAAGAAAATACCTCACGCCCTCCTGGCGTTATTCTTTTTTGTTTCTTTGAACTTAGTCAGCTCTAAGTTCTGTGCAATCCTTGCACCTGGAATATCAAGTCTCCTTTTTCTCCTCTGAACCTCCCTCTCTGAATTGTTTTGAGATCCAGTTAATGCACACCTTCCGTTAGGGAATGCACACCTTGCATACACGGTTTGGTAGAAAAGAATTGAAACTTATCTAGTTTTGTTATAGAATCATACATTAATTCTTTGCACTCTCAACAGGAAATGAAAATGAAAATACGAACATCACACAGAATACAACACACTTTTCTTTAAACAGTAAATGAACACAGATATATGACAATCTTCTGTATGTTTTATTCATTACTGAAAAATGAAAATTACATGGTGATCCTATGATTCTGTTCTACTTTGTTCTATCCTATGCTATCCATCTTGATCTACTCTTACAATGAAAATGAAACTTTTTAAGGACCGGTTCCTTGAGCTCTCTTGTCCTGTTCCTAAAATCTATCAAATCAGACTTAAAACTATTGCCTACTCAGTCCTATTACAATAACTTCTAATTACTATCAGATAGAGTCAACACTCTAGCTCTGCGATTTCTTACAGTCCTTAGAGACTTTAGAAACAAGTTACGATTTTAAAATTTGCTCACCAAAATATCTCAACAACCCAAATAAAATATGAGTTAATGCTCGATTTGAATTTTTGGCTTTACTGAAATGTCATTTTTCTCTTCTCCACGTGTGCGTTGATGACTGTGAAGGTGATGCTCTTGCATCATACTCCTCTGGTTAAAAAATTTCATGGACTCCTGTCCATGTGATCCTGCACTGTCATTCCATTCTTCAAAATATTAGGTTCTGTAACCCAACTTGCATCTTCCCTTGGATGATATTTCCACTTCACTAAGTACTCAGGATATGTTTTCCTCCTATTTTTCTTTCCATCCCTCTGTTCAATGATTTTCTCCATCTGAGGTATTTCTGTTGTGGGCAATTGCTTTTCCCACTGAATCTCTTTCTGATCATCTATCTCTCCTGCTTCATTCCTCTGGTAAGGATATAGGTCTGCAACATTGAATATCGATGATATCCCAACGTTGTCTGACAACTCAATCTCATAAGCATTGGCTGCGAATTTTCTGAGAATTCTGCATGGCCCAATCTTTTTCATCTTCAATTTTTTTTATGTTCCCTTTGGGAATATCTCTCTTCTCAAATGAGCTAAAACTTCATCCCAAACTTCAAATTGAATTTCTCTTCTTCTCTGGTCAACTTTGCTCTTGTATTTCTTATTGTTGTCCTATAGCTGCTCTCTAACTCTGTCATGGAGTTTTTTCATTTCTGCTGGAAAATCCTCTGCTCTAGCGCTTCTGAACTAGTCTTAGCTCAAATATCTTAATTCAGCAATCCATCTTGGATGCATACCATACACAATTTCAAATGGACTCTTCCCTATGCTCCTGTTCACTGAATTGTTGAATGCAAATTCTGCCTATGCCAGAATTTGATCCCATTGTCTTCCTTGCTCAGTGACTAAACTCTTCAGTAGGTTTCCCATAATTTTGTATACGACTTCAATTTGTCCATCTGTCTGAGGGTGATATGTTGAACTAAAGGATAATTTTATCCACGGTCTTTTTCATAGAGTCCTCCAAAAATGTCACACAAATTTGGTGTCCCTGTCTAAAACTATGCTCCTGGGCAATCCATGTAGTCTCACTACTTTTCTAAAAAACAAATTGGCGATGTGTGTGGCATCGTTTGTCTTCTGGCATGGTATGAAATGTGCCATTTTCGAGAATCTGGCCACCACAACAAATATGGAATCGCTTCCTCTCTGAGTTCTAGGCAATCCCAAAACAAAATCCATTTTGATTGCATCCCATGGCCTCTCTAGAATTGGAAATGGCTGATACAAACCAGTATCTTGTTGTCTTCCCTTTGCATACTGACAAAATCTGCATTTGTTCATGAACTTCTTCACTTCTTCTCTCATGCTCGACCAATAATATGAATTTCTCAATTGTGCAAATGTCTTGTCGTGACCAAAGTGTCCATCTAAACCTCCACTGTGTTGTTCTTTCAATATGTTGTCTCTCATCGAGCACTTTGGAATACATAATTGGCTCCCCTTGAACAGTAATCCATCCTGAATTAAATATTCATTCCATGGGCTTTTGTCTCCCAATAAAGGATTCTTGCATTCCTCATACGCTCCCTTGAAATCTGCATCTTTTGTATACATCTCCTTGAGGTGTTTGAACCCCAATGTCTCCACTTGGAATTCCTTTACAATCAAACTTCTTCTGCTCAAAGCATCTGCAACTCTGTTAGCAGTTCCAACAATGTGTTTAATAACAAAAGTAAAATTCTACATGAATTCTACCCATTTTGCATGTTTTTGATTCAACTTTTCTTGCCTAGTAATAAATTGCAAAGCATGATTATCACTATACAAGACAAATTCTTTAGGAATTAAATAATGTCTCCATTTTTTTAAAGCTTGAATCACTGCATAAAATTCCTTGTCATACATGGAATACTTTTTCTTGGCGTCATTCAGTTTCTCACTGAAATAAGCAACTGGCTTGTTGTCCTGGCTCAAGACTCCTCCAATATCTAATCCACTTGCATCACATATGACCTGAAATGTTTTTCCAAAATCTGGTAAGACCATAATTGGCTGCTCTGTGATCTTCTCTTTTGACACTTTGAAACCTTTCTTTGCTTCCTCTTTCCAACTAAAGGACTTGTGTTTCTTCTTCATAGTATCCAACATGGGTTCACATATGCCACTGAAATTTCTGATAAATTTCCTATAAAAAATCGCTAACCCATGAAAACTTCGTACTTCAAACAGGCTTCTTGGTGATGGCCATTCTCTAATTCCTCTCACCTTCTCTGGGTTCATCTTCAATTCATTCGAAGAGATTATGAATCCAAAATATATGAGCTCCTTCTTCATAAAAGAACATTTCTTCATATTTATCAACAATTTCTCTTGCTGTAACCTTTCCATCATTGCGGTTAAATGTCTTAAGTGTTCTCCTTTTGTTTTGTTGAAGATTAATATATCATCTAGATATACTATGAAAATTTTTGCAATGAAGTATTTCAACACTTCATTCATTAGTCTCATGAATGTACTTGGTGCATTTGTCAACCCAAACAACATGACCAACCATTCAAATAATCCTTCATTCATCTTGAATGTTGTTTTCCATTCATATCCTTCTCTCATTCTTATTTGATGGTATCCACTCTTTAAGTCTATCTTGGAAAAATAGCTTGCACCACTCAGGCAGTCCATCAAAGCATCCATCCTTGGCAAAGGAAATATGTACCTAATGGTTATCTTGTTGATGGCTCGAGAATTTGTGCACATTCTCCATTCTCCACCTTTCTTTGGGCTTAATACAGTCGGTACTGCACATGAGCTTAGGCTTTCCCTGACTAAACCTTTATCCAACAACTCTTTGGATTGATTCTTGACTTCCTCATTCTCTCTAGGTATCAACCTATAAGCTTCTTTGTTCGACAAAATAGCTCCTGGAATAAGGTCAATGTGATGGTTTATGCTCCTGATGGGTGGCAATGAGTGTGGTAACTCATCTACAACTATATCAACAAAGTTCTCTAATAGTTCTTAGATTTCTATAGGAAAATCTTCTACATAAGTATTTGTAAGGACCACTCTAGGATTCCTCACAACAACAAACTGCATCTCTCTCTCTTCCTTGAATTCCTTTAAGAGCTCCTTTCCACTCATGAGAAGTATGCTTGAACTAGCTTCTGCCTTCTCCTTGTCTACTATGGGTAACAACATATGTGTTCTACCATTCTTTTCTAGGGTATAGGTATTCTTTATCCCATCATGAATAACCTTTCGGTCATATTGCCACGGTCTTCCTAATAAAATATGATAGACATCCATAGGGATTACATCACACAATACTTCATGTTTTTAACCTCCTATTTTAAACTCAACTTGGCATTGCTAAATTACCATGACTCGGCGTCCTTTCTACAGCCATGATACTTTGTATGGCCTTGGATGTGCAGTTGTCTTCAGCTCCAACTTTTCCACCATCTCTGTGGATACTATATTATCTGTGCTCCCACTGTCTATGATCACCTTGCAAAGCCTGCCTTTTGTCTTGTAAGAAGTTTTGAATAGGCTTGTCTACTGAACTGGTTCTTCTAGTTCCTTCTCTGGTTTGAGAATAATTTTCCTCATCATGAGGTTTCTTCCTCCTTCTGTGGCCTCTGCTTCCACATTAGTCTATGCTTCGAGAATGTGTGCTTCTCTGCCTTCTCTTTTTCTGTCGGGACAATCCCAAGATTTGTGCCCTTCCTTTCCACAGGTATATCATTTAACTAAGCCTCCTCTGGCTCTTCCTCTTCCTCTACCTTTGGAAAAAGAACTTCATCCACCATGTTGTCCTTCTTTATAGATTCTTCCCTTCTCTTGGTGGCTATATTTCTTATTAGCTTCCAGCTTTGAATTCTGGAACTTCTCCTTGCTGGTTCCTTTGCCTCGGCTCAAATTTTTGCCTCTGCCTCGTTGACTTTGCCTCCTGACTAATTTTTCCTCATCTTTCAAGGCTACTTGATAAGAATCCTCGATTGTACTGACAGACGTCATGCTGATCTCTTCTTGGATTTCATATCTCATCCCATTGATATACCTGGATGTCTTTTCATCTTCATTCTCCCTCTGTCCAACCATGATGTTCAGTTTGTAGAACTCTTCAGTGTACTCCTTCACTGATAAACCTCTCTGTTTCAGGTTCTACAACCTCTTATAAAGATTGATCTGGTAATCCTTTGGGATACATTTATCTTTCAAATTAGCTGCCATCCTATCCCATCTTTAAATTTTTTGCTTACCATTTCTTCTGCGTTCAACTTGCAGTTAATCCCACCATAATGCTGCGTGACCCTTCAATCTCGTCACTGCATGCTTCACCATTTTCTCCTCTTCGATATATTCATAATCGAAGTGCTTATCCATGGTGCGTATCCAATCTATCAATTCTTCAACTTCCATATTACCTTCATACATAGGTACTTCTATCCTTGCTCTGGACCCAATCTTTGAAATAGCTTTTATCAAGCGGTCTTGTGCAGCATCCTCTGCCACATTTTCACCAGCTTCGGCCTCTTCTTCACTCTTAGCTTCACTGACATTGCCAGTATCTGGTACCCTTCTTCGTGTTGTTTCCATGGCGTCCAAACTCATTCTAATTCGCCTCATTTCTTCTTCCATATCTGTGTTTTCTCTGTGCTTTCTTGGCAGCATGAATTCACTGTGTCACCTCCCAACAAAGTTAAATTCCCACGAAGGATACAAACCTTCCTCTCTTATTCTTTTGTCTATCATTCTGCAAACAAACTTAAAATATTTTTCTTTGGCTCTGATACCACCTGATGCAAACCCCCTACCCCAGTGGGGTCTGTGACCTCCCGGTCACTGGATCGTCCTCTAACTCTAAGCTGGAACAACTATTTAGGGTCCTCACTACAACCCTGCAAATCATATCCATAGATCCTATTGTTTAGAACTCGCGTGTGAAGACTCCAACATCAAGCGCGAGCTCCCCCTTCATGTGATTGTCCTTATGACCATGGCCTTACCCATAAGTCATGTTTCACATTTCTTAATTTGAGATTTCTCGAGGGAGAAATCCTTGTCTCTTCAACCACCGAATTTCAAAAAGAGCTTAATGGCGATTAGCCTATGCTTAAACCTCGGTCCATACGACTGTTCATCATGACCTCGCACTAAACCAAAAAGCCCTTTTTGTAGATCGAGACTTCTGCAGTCAAGCGTCCCATTCCTTTGCAACTTGAATCCCCGAATCCTGATTGGGGGCTTAAGGTTCTCAACACCTACCTCACATGACCATGCCCCGCGACCATGCGTCTACACCAAAAGGGCTATCAAAATTCATGATTTGGAAAACCTGCGAACATGCTCTCCTACCTCTCAACTCCCAAAGTTCTTAACTCCGAAAGGACCCCACGTTATTTTAATGCCTCCCTTAGTGGATCACCATATGACCCAGTCCCGTGAACTAGGGTAAAACCTTGAGCATGTCAAGGTTTCTCACTTCAGGGTTTCACAACTTGTGAGACCAAAGGTCCTGCACCTTCAGTTCCTCGAACGCCGAAACTCTGAAATCCTTTCACACTAGATCGACGATCTCCGCTGCCCCTTGACCAATGGTTAAGATCCTCAATCTTATTCTTCCTAAGGGATGGCCTGGATGATTTTGTGTATTTCCTTCTTGCGAATCCTCCGCTCTTCTCCTCATTACTCCCCCGGTTGATCAGTTCTTATCGCCACCTATCCTCTCCATGATGGATGGTTTTGATTCTTTCGATGATTCTCCCAAACAGCGAATACTCACCATGTACCCCAACTCTCAATCTCTTCCCTACTTGACAGGTGTCTTCCATGAAATTTGATGGTCGTCGGGATTTCGTAACACGTGTGTCCAAAGGAACTTCACCCTTATTCCTCCAAACGTCGAATGCAAAAATCCTCCTTTGGGAACAAGGTGCTAAGGTTTGCGCTGCTTCCATAGATCTAACGACTATCGGAAGATTGACACTTCCTGTTGAAGTATTTCCACCATCTATTCAACTCCTCGTCATTCTTCTAGATCCAAAAACTATCGGCTCTCTGTGTTTAGATCAGACGATTACTGTGGTCTCCCCCCTGAGCTTCTGCGAATTTTCTTCCCAGACTTAGGAAATATTCTAAGTGTCAAGGACTAAATCTTCAGTCCTTCTTCAGCTGGATCTCTGTGAACGAAAATGCACTCCCTCCTGAGCTTCTTCTCCTTAAATATTTGAACACCTACACACACCTTGTGTTCAATAATTTCGAATAACTCAGATTCGAAGGGATTTTCTTGAAAAGAAAATACCTCACGCCCTCCTAGCATTCTTCTTTTTTGTTTCTTTGAACTTAGTCAACTCTAAGTTCTGTGCACCCCTTGCACCTGGAATATCAAGTCTCCTTGTTCTCCTATGAACCTCCCTCTCTGAATCGTTTCAAGATCCAGTAAACGCACACCTTGCATACATGGTTCAATAGAAAAAAACTGAAACTTATCCAGTTTCATTATAGAATCATACAGTCATTCTCTCCACTCTCAATAGGAAATGAAAATGAAAATATGAACATCACACATAATACAACTCACTTTTCTTTAAACAGTAAATGAACACAAATATATGACAATATCCTATTTGTTTTATTCATTATTGAAAAAAAAAAATTACATGGTGTTCCTGCTATTCTGTTCTACTTTGTTCTATCCTACGCTATCCATCTCGATCTACTCTTACAATGAAAATGAAACTTTTTAAGGACCGGCTCCCTAAGCTCTCTCATCCTGTTCCTGAAATCTATCAAATCAAACTTTAAACTATTACCTGCTCAGTCCTATTATGATAACTCCTAATTACTATCAGACAGAGTCAACACTCCATGTCTGCGATTTCTTACAGTCCTTAGAGACTTTAAAAAAAAGTTACGATTTTAAAATTTTCTCAACAAAATATCTCAACAACCTAAATAAATTCTGAGTTAATGCTCGATTTGAATTTTTGGCTTTTCTGAAATGTCATTCTTCTCTCCTCCATGTGTGCGTTGATGATTGTGAAGGTGATGCTCCTACATCACATCCATCTGATGGACCTCCCATTTATGTGAGACAACAAGGGAAAGAACAAGGTGGATGGAATTCATTTTGGCTATAGGGACAAAGGTTTCATTATAGTCAATTCCTTCAACTTGGGAAAATCCTTTGGCAACTAATCGAGCCTTGTGTCTTTCAACACTTCCTTCTGATGCATACTTAGTTCTATAGACCCATTTACATCTGACACGTTTTCTTCCTTTTGGAAGAGGTACAATATCCCAAGTATCGTTTTCCATTAAATAACGATAGTCTTCATTCATTGTTGTATCCCAATTTGGATGACGTGAAGCTTCTGCAAATGTCTCTGGATCATGAGTTTCTAAAACTTGAGCCAAAAGAGAAGAGGCTCACTAGAATTGTGAATGTTTTCGAAATTGATCTGAAGGATCACCGACAAGATCACTAGCTCCTTCTCGTGTTGAATGAACCCACCTAGGAAGCGGTGGAGCTAGTGTTGGTTCAGGTTCAAAGGACTCATCTAGAGGAAGGTGACTAGGCGAAGGTGGATTGTCATCGTCATTGTCATCATCTGAAGAAGAAACCAGAACAAAACAAGGAACAAACATCGAAGATGGCTCGTAGACCGAAGAAGGCACAACCGCCGAATTAGGCTCGCAGGCTAAAGAAGGCACAAACACCGAATTAGGCTCGCAGGCCAAGAGATTTTCATCAAATTTAACATCTCTTCTAATAATAATTTCATTACAACATTTTTGAAGAATTCTATAACCTTTGACATCTTCAGAATAACCAAAAAATATACACTTCTCACTTTTAGGCTGTAATGCTTTCCTTTTCTCATCAGGAATGTGAGCCCATGCTATCCTACCAAATACACGAAAGTGACTTACATCTGGTTTAATTTTAGTCCAAGCTTCTTCCAGTGTTATATTTTTAGGAGCCTTTGTGGGAGTGCAATTTACTATGTAATTTTCATAGTTGATGGCTTCCACCCAATACTTTAGACTTAATCCCTTAGATTGGATCATACAATTATCCATTTATTTTAATGTGTGGTTCTTTCTCTCAGCAACACCATTTTTTTGTGGTGTATATGGAACAATGTGTTGCATTTGGATTTTTGTAGTGTAGTAACTTGTAAAATTATTGTTCACATATTCGCCTCCATTATCTATTCTTAACCTTTGAATTTGATGTCCAGATTGCTTCTCTACAAGGGCCTTGTAGGTCAAAAACTTCTCTCTTACGTTTTAAGAAGTAAACCCAAGTACGTTTGGAAAAGTCATCCATGAAAGTTAATAAATACTTGTACCTAAAAAAAGAAGGAGAAGAAAGTGGACCACACAAATCACTATGAACAAGATGCAAAGGACCCGAGGCATGCCAAGAGGCACGTTTTTCAAAACTATCCCGATGATGTTTGTCGAGAACACAACCGACAAAAACACCATCTCTGCATGAAACATGAGGAAGACCGGTCACCATTTGTTGATTACATAGTTGTTACAATGAGCGATAGTTTAGATGACCAAAACACTCATGCCAAAGTTTGCTCAAGTCATCGCTATGAGCAACAAAAATTGATGAAAAAGATGATGACCCAAAGTTGTCAAACTTGTGCAACTTGGTAATATCATCAACAAATCCAATTGCAATAACATGCTTAGGATATTTTAGATCCTTGATTACAACTTGGTGAGGTGAAAACTCTACGGTTTTACCTTCACCTGAATGAGTGATTTGATATAATGATAGAAGGTTACAAGAAATACTTGGAACACATAATACATCATTGAAATGACCATTTTCTACTTGAATTGTTCCAGATCCTTCAACACTAAGAGATCTATCATCACCAACAAATATTTTCTTAGTGTTACATTCATTTAGAGTAGAAAATATGTCTCTATCCCTAGCCATATGATAAGATGCTCCAGAATCAATAAGCCACTTATCAGAAGTAGAAGTAGAAGGTGTATTGAAGAAGAAACTAGAAGCAAAAAGTGCATGTCCATGAGAAGAAGAAGAAGTAAAATCAATATTGATGTTGTGCTTCTTCATCACTGCTTCTAAAGTTGCCATCTTCTTGAAACATTTGGACTCATCATGACCATATTTATCACAAAAGTTGCAATGTCTATCAGTCTTCTTATTTTTATATTTTGCTCCTTTGTCTCCATTAGGAGAAAAAGTTGTCTGAGTGGGTTTGGGACCCTTATATTGATTATTGTTGTGGTGAGGATGTTGCTTCTTTGGATTCTTGGGTTTATATTTCTGATGGACAACTAAGGATTTGTTGGAGGTACCTGCAGTGTTGATCACTTCAAGTTGTACTAGCTTATCTTTCTCTCTAATCAAAGCATCAAAAAAGTTCTCAAGACTACATTTTTGATAAATTTCACCTAGAGCCTCTTGCATGGCATAAAAGTTAGATACAAACATATAATATGCACTACCTAGCTTAGAAAGAATAAGATAGATGCAATGATCTTCGTCTATCTTTATCTTACATTCTTCACATAAAGTTCTGAGTGTTTTAAACTTAGATAGATAGTCTTCAATGCAAGAAAAATAACTTGGACTTAAAGTTAGTACTTGATTTTATAACTGTTGTGCTCGAATAATATTGTGTTTACCAAACATAGATTCAATATTTTCCCAAGCTTCTTTGGGTTTAT
Source organism: Picea mariana (assembly GCA_032191745.1). Classification (NCBI taxonomy): domain Eukaryota; kingdom Viridiplantae; phylum Streptophyta; class Pinopsida; order Pinales; family Pinaceae; genus Picea; species Picea mariana. Next base: position 484,982 of record JASDQU010736069.1, read on the forward strand.
CATTCATATTATCCCATTTGTCTTTCTTATCAACATCAGTGGGTGTTGTTTCCTTTCCCAAGGTAATCCGGTACAATCCTTTACTTCTTAATAAATCCTCCATATGAGATTTCCATTGGAAGTAGTTGGTGTTGGTAAGTAAGAGATTACTTGTAGAATCCATATTAAATATGTACATAATACCGATTTAAAAACTGAAACTGATGATCTGAATGAAAATAGCTTGAAAAGTTATGCGGTTTTAAAAAAAGTGGCACTGAAAACGGACTTCCGATGTGAGATTTATGTCATTTAAAAAAAAAAACAAATGGTAACCAAATGACCACGTGATAGTGTAAGCTTCTTTATGAAGTGACCCACTTTTATAAAGAGAAAATACTTTATAACAGAAAATACGCATGCAAAATAAATAATTCTAAAATAAAATATTTAAGCTACTTATAGTGATTCACTTTTATACTTGAAGTGAAATACACTTTACAATTTTAGCTTGAACTTTTTCAAAAAAAGTAACAAAAGAGAGACTTGAACTCAAGACCTCTTACTTAATAAGACAACTTTAACCAAATGGTCTAGCAAAACATATTGTAATTTTTAGAAGGAGGATTGGGGGTGTTGTTGTTGTTATTGATGTTGTGGAAGATGGCCTTGGAGAGTGTGCTCAAGAAAAGATCTTTTCACACAAGAAAAAAAAATTTCTTCTCGATGACAACAAGGGTTAGATATCGGTTAGCTTACTTGGAAGATGCACCTTTTCCTATATGTTTCTGATTTGCCAAGATCGCAAAGGGCCCAGGTAAAAGAGAATACACAGATCTAAAAGAGTAGCAACCCGAAAACAAATAATATCAAACCGAAATAAAACCAAAACACTACTCTGTAAAAATTTAAAAAAAAAAGTATTCAAACTTTATACCTCTGGATCTGACTGCAATGGTCGTATATTGGGCAAATGGAAACATTTTCGAGTGAAACGAAAATATTTCCTGAATTAAAAGAGTGCTCCAGATGCAATGGAATAGTCTTATTAGCTCAAAAATGTACGAAAATGTACGAAAATGGAGATGAGGAAACTCAAATTCATGATCTCGATCTACAACAGGAGTGGATATTCAAACAAGCTCTGATACCATGTTAGACAACATAGGTATTCCAACAGAGAATGAACACCTTAAGTATCCACTCACATAACCAGATCAAAGATCAAAACACCGATGTTTTCACGTGGTAAAACCTCTACAGGGAAACATCCACGGCCCCAGCCAATGTGGCCACTTGGAGCAGTTTATTAATGCAAAATAAAAATATTACAAAGAGATTTTACAAGAGAGTTTCTCACAATTTATCATCGGAAAATGACCCTCCATTCTATTTAAATAAAGATCATGGACCAATCAGTTGTTAAGCCACAGATCAATGGCTGTTAAGATCGAGGAGAGTATGAACTGTCGGATCACTCTATGTCAGGAACATATCGTGATCGTCAGATTTCCTAACTACAAATGCATACTAATGCATACTAAAGAAACACACTAAGAAACACACTTTTAACTAACGACACATTAGACCAAGTAGATCTTAACTAACTCCTAAGTGTCTAAATATCCTAACAAGATAAGCTTAAGATGTTGAGAACAGTTCTTGGATCTATTTCAAGGCCTAATCTTGAAGTGTCAACTTACAATGGTGGTATGAACCCTGAAGAGCTTGTGGATTGGATCACTAACATGGATAAGTTTTTCAAGTATGAGGAGATGGATGATGAAAATAAATTAAAGTTTGTTGTTACCAAGCTAAATGGAAAAGAATCTTTATGGTGGGGTGGTGTGTAGGTCGAAAGGAGACAAAAGAAAAAAATATATATCAAAATCTAGGAGAGAATGGTTGCAAAACTCAAAGGAAATTTTTTCCCCAAAGACTACTAGCTTTCTTTGTTTATAAAAATGTAGAACCTTAGAAATGGATTAATTTCTATAAGAGAGTACATAGAGGAGTTTTATAAAGTGAATATAAGAGCAATATATGTAGAAGACATTGCAGATAAAATATCTAGGTATATGAATGGTCTTAGATTAGACATTTAGGATGAAATCAGTATGTTGTCTCCAAATATTGTAGAGGACACATATGATATTTCTTTGAAGGATGATGAGAAGATTGTAAAGAGGCAGTTTGGTAGAGGGAAACAATCTTTAAGAGGAAGAGGACAACAATCAAGTAGAGGAAGATATACAACACAAAAAGATGGAGCTAGTGACTCCGGTTATCAAAGACAACCAGAAGGTCATTCCAAAGGAAGAATATCGTTTTCCAGAGGAAGAGGTAGAACCAGAGGAAGAGAAGTTATATTCTACAGGTGTGGTAAGTTTGGACACATGGAATATGAATGTCCAGAGAACAAATAAACATGGATAATTTTTTCAAGTATGAGGAGATGGATGATGAAAATAAATTAAAGTTTGTTGTTACCAAGCTAAATGGAAAAGAAGCTTTATGGTGGGGTGGTGTGTAGGTCGAAAGGAGACAAAAGAAAAAAATATATATCAAAATCTAGGAGATGATGGTTGCAAAACTCAAAGGAAATTTTTTTCCCAAAGACTACTAGCTTTCTTTGTTTATAAAAATGTAGAACCTTAAAAATGGATTAATTTCTATAAGAGAGTATATAGAGGAGTTTTATAAAGTGAATATAAGAGAAATATATGTAGAAGACATTGCAGATAAAATATCTAGGTATATGAATGGTCTTAGATTAGACATTCAGGATGAAATCAGTATGTTGTCTCCAAATATTGTAGAGGATGCATATGAGCTTGCTTTGAAGGATGATGAGAAGATTGTAAAGAGGCAGTTTGGTAGAGGGAAACAATCTTTAAGAGGAAGAGGATAACAATCAAGTAGAGGAAGATATACAACACAAAAAGATGGAGCTAGTGACTCAGGTTATCAAAGACAACCATAAGGTCATTCCAAAGGAAGAATATCGTTTTCCAGAGGAAGAGGTAGAACCAGAGGAAGAGAAGTTAGATTCTACAGGTGTGGTAAGTTTGGACACATGGAATATGAATGTCCAGAGAAAAAATAAACATGCCATAGGAATTTTGTTGTTTCCTGAAGAAAATAAAAAGAACCAAAGGTACAAGAGGCATAGAATGTACCTGAGACAAGAGAGTCTTTATTATTGAGGAAAGTGTTGTTAAATCTAGAGAAGGAAGTTGTGGAACTAGCTCAAAGGAAGGCCTTATTCAGGATTGTTTGTAAGATAAAAGGGAATTTTTGAAATGTGGTGATTGAAAGTGGGAGTACAGATAACCAAGTGTCCATGGAGGTGGTATAAAAGTTGACATTGAAGAAGACTAAACACTCAATAGCTTATAAAGTGTCTTGGATTCAAAAGGGTCATAAACTGTTAGTGAATGAGTAGTGTGAAGTGGAGTTGCAGGTAGGGGGCTATAAGGATAAAATTATTTGTGATGTCATGCCAATGGACGTGTGTCACATCCTATTGGGAAGATGATCCGAAAAGATCTTTTAATGACTATGGTTGATTTATTTTTGCATGTGTTTATTAACCATTTAAGGAGCTAATGAAAAGTGGATGAAGATAAGAGAATTATATCACAGCCATAAAATCATATATAGAACTAAACTAAAGAAATAAGAACAACCAACCATAACAAGAGAAGTGATAACGGAGATTGACACAAAATTTCTTGCGTCTTCGGGCCTTTGTCTCAGTGGGGGAGGCTTCTTTATTAATTCTTCAATGCTTGAAAAGTACATCAAAAGTACATCAAATTGATTCCATTCTGATCTCGATGTGTTCTAATCAACCTCATAAATCCAATGCAACTGACAACATTGAAAAAGGCTGAGTATAGACTCCGAAAATGGCCCGCAAAGGTCTCCTCCTCAAAAGCTCCCCTGCATAAAAATGGCTTTGGCTTGGCTTTGCTTCAACATAACTCTGCTCTGAATGTCCCCCATGGCCTCAAACAGGCCTATTTTTTATAGATCTAAAGTTGGTTATCCTTCCCCAACTTCCTCCAAACATATGGCCTCCAAAAATGCCCACTATCCCCCAAAAATGGGCAAAATCCACTATAACAGGCCAAAATCAATTAAAAAATCCCAAAAGCATAGTATAAAACCCACTCTGTATAAAAATATGGGCTTAAGCCCCAAAATCACGCTCGCGGCCCCCTATTATGGTCACATGCACCTTAATATGGCTAAGCGTTGGCCCCAAGATCATGCTAGCTCCTTGATTTGTGGGCATATGGTGTAGTGCAATGGGACCATGCATCTTCCCATGTGTTGAGCCCGCGGTTCCAGCCCTATGTTACATGGTGGAAGTGCCATGAAAAATGCATGCATATGGTTGTGTACATGGCACCCGCACCCCTATCCCTTGTGGTCACAGGTGCCAACAAAAACCGTGGGCTGGGGCTTAGCCCTAGCCCCCCTTCTGCCCCAACACTTATACAATACACTTTATTAATAATAAAATGAGTTTTAATTCATAACTAATGGTGTGGTGTGTTGGTAATTCGACCATTGTGAAGGCTTGACATGGTGGATAGGTTGCAAATTCAATTCTTGTCCACTCCAATATTAATTTTTGCATATAACTAATCAGCCAACCCATGGGTGCCACATGGCATCCCATGTCTGGGCCATGTGGTACACCACCATTTGATGTTCTCCGATGTTATGTGTCAACATGCTATTGGTCCCTTTCACTGTCCAGTCACCTCATTGCTACGCTGCCACATGTCAATATGCTTACATCAGCATGGTGATGTCATGATGATGTCAACATTGACTTTTTGCCAATTTGACTGTTGACTTTTTAACTATTTAGGAAAGTGGTTAGAGTGTGATAACTTTTGCATATGCTGTCCATTTGAGAAAGTAAATATATGGCCAAAATCAACACCACGAGCCGGTCATAATGGAATTGGTTTCAACTGATTCCAATAACTTTCATTTTTGAGCCTTTTCTGGACCTGGGAAGCCTCCTGGATCCGATTCTGGATCACACGTCCCCACTAAGGACCTTTTGGTCCCCAAAAGGTTACTGACTAGTCAACAAGCTTGGGATAGGCCACCCAGCTTGTCCTTTGTCTTTGAACTCTGTCTTGTGCACCTGTCTCATCAAGATAACCTATAACATAATCATGACAACTGACAGCATATTGTTAGCCATTTGAACCCTGTTACATTTTACTGAAGCCACTATCATCCATGTAGACAACATTACTAATGATAGCATCAAAAAGACAACTTCAAATGAGTTGATATACTTGTAATATTTGCACAACATGAGCTTATCTTGAAGCAACCTATGATTGATTTTCCATTCAACAATCATTTCCTGTTCTTGTTTAAGATCGATTACTTCATTTGAAACAATTATTGGTTTGTTTCTTTCTTGCACTGCCTTCTTTAATTGTTCCAGTGTTTGAAGTGTTTTATTTTCCATAACATGATGAGCATGAACCACATAATCTTGACGTTCTTTGGTTAATTGATATTGATTCTTTTTCCTGTAGAAGATTGTCTTATGATCATATAAGTATGGACTACCTAAGACCATTCCACATTCATTTAAAGGCACTACATCACATGTTACTTTGTCCACATACTTAGATGAAATTGCAAATTTGATTGTGCACTGTTTTGTTATGTGCATTTGATGATGATTGCTTATCCATTTAAGTGTGTAAGGCTTATGATGTGCTTGTGTTTTTAACCCCAATTTCTTAACCAATTCTTCTAAGATTAGATTAGCTTAAGATCCATTATCAATTAATGTGTCTATCTTAGTGTGTCACATGATGGTCCTTATATGAAACAAGTTACTTCTACAATCAATGCCTTCACCAATTTTACCTATCATACCAACCAATGAGACCTTAGATTCATCATTTGAATCCAATCCCAAGTCTGTGAGTCTTTTTGTCTCTGCCACTATTTGCCTTCCCATATTTTCCTTGAACCACTTTGGCCTCTTCTCAGGATGAAATTGTCAACATCTATCCTCATCATGTCCCTCTTTCTTGCAATGCTTGGAAGAGGGCTTCACATCCTTTCTTTCCACTTCATTTTCCTTTTTACCATGCCACTTCCTCTTGTCCTCTTTCCTTGAAGACGATTCCCCTGATAAACCTACTTTCCTTGCTTCAATATATGCCGCTTGAACAGAAACCTCATCAAGGTTAGTGGGTCCAAACATGAATACAGTGTTTCTAATATGTGCAGGTAAACCTCCTATATACTTCATAAGGGTTTCCTGTGTATGTAAAGGGATATCTAACATCAATGCCATTTTTCAAAAGCCATTTGTATACTCTTGCATTGTTTGTGCTTTTCTTAGTTTTAAATCTTGCCATTCAATTAATGTTTTTTCTTTATAACCCAAAGGACAAAATTGCTTCCTAAGTGCAGAAATGAAACTTTACCATGATGGAAATACATTACCCACTTGTTGCGTTCCATTTTGCAACTTCCTTTGCCACCATATGAGAGCGGTGCCTGTAAGTCTCAAAGATGCCAACTTGAGTTGTGTGGCCTCATCCTTGATCCATTGCACACTGCAGTAAACCTCCATCTGCCTGACCTAATTGTCAAGTTTCTCTACATTTACTTTACCATCATATATGGGTAACTCAAATTTAACATCAATTTTTAACAATGGCATTTCATTCTTATGTTTATGAACATGTTTCTTTTCATTAGATTTAGAACTTGAACTTGAAGAAGAAGGAGAAGAATGAGGTGATGATGGAGGTGAAGGACGAATCTGAGGAGGATCCTCCTCCTCTTCAATTTTTCCCTTTGAATATTTGCCAAGAACCGATCCTTTTCATTCCAAGTAATCCTCATACTAAACTTTCACCATCTCCAACATAGCAAGGAAATTTTTTTGAAACTCTTTCTCATCAAAAGAAAGTCCCTCTTCCGATGCCATCTTCTCGCTATGAGAATCTCTCTTTCTCAATCCAATTAATGGATTCTCTACAACAATCTCACCTTCACCTCACTGTATCTTTTCCCTAGTTAACATGCAAAACTCAGATTCCAAATGTCAACTAGTTCTGATACCACTTGATTCGAAAAGATCTTTTAATGACTGTGGTTGAGTTATTTTTTCATGCGTTTATTAACCATTTAAGAAGCTAATGAAAAGAGGATGAAGATAAGAGAATTATATCATAGCCATAAACTCATATACAAAACTGAACTGAAGCAATAATAACATCAAACTATAACAAGAGAAGTGATAACGGAGTTCGACACAAAATTGCCTACATCTCTGGGCCTTTGTCTCAGTGGGGGAGGATTCTTTATTAATTATTCAATGCTTGAAAATTAAATGAAAAGTACATTAAATTGAATCCATTATCATCTCACTGGGTTCTTCTCAACCTCATGAATCCAATGCAACTGACGGCATTGAAAAAGGCTGAGTATAGCCTCTGAAAATGGCCCGCAAAGGTCTCCTCCTCAACAACTTCCTTGCATAAAAATGTCTTTGGATTGGATTTGGTTGAGCATAAATCTACTTTGATTGTCCCCCATGGCCTCAAATAGGCTTGGTTTTTATAGATATGAAGTTGGTTGTCCTTCCCCAACTTCCTCCCAAACTCTGGCCTCCAAAAATGCCCAATATCCCGCCAAAATGGGCAAAATCCACTAATAACAGGCCAAAATCAATTAAAAAATCCCAAAATCATAGTATAAAACCCACTCCATATAAAAATATGGKCTTAAGCCCCCAAATCATGTGGGCACCCCCTATTCTGATCACATGACACTTAATATCGCTAAGCGCTAGCCCAAAGGGCTAAGCGTTGGCCCCAAGATCACGCTAGCTCCTTGATTTGTGGGCATATGGTGCAGTGCAATGGGACCACACCCCTTCCCATGTGTCAAGCGCGTGGTTCCAACTTCGTGTTACATGGTGAATTTTCCATGAAAAACACATGCATATGGTTGTGTACATGGTGCCCGTACCCCTATCCCTTATGGTCACAGGTGCCAAAAAAAACCATGGGATGGTGCTTATCCCTATCCCCCCTTCCGCCACAATACTTATAGAATACACTTTACTAATAATAAAATGGATTTTAATTCATAACTAATGGTGTGGTGCATTGTTAATTCGACCATTGTGAAGGCTTGACATGGTGGAGAGGTCGTCGGTTCAATTTCTGTCCACTCCAATATTATTCTTTGCATACAACTAATCAGCCAACCCATGGGTGCCACATGGAAGCCCATGTCTTGGCCACGTGGCACTCCACCATTTGATGTTCTCCGATGCCATGTGTCAACATGATATTGGTCACTGTCACTGTCTAGTCATCTCACTGTTACGCTGCCACATGTGAATATGCTTACATCAGCATGGTGATGTCATGCTGACGTCATCATTGACTTTTTGCCAGTTTGACTGTTGACTTTTTAGCTATTTAGGAAAGCATTCAAAGTGCGATAAATTTCAAATACGATGTTCATTTGAGAAAGTAAATATATGGCTAGAATCAGTACAACGAGACAGTCGTAATGGAATTGGTTTCATTTGATTCTGAGAACTTTCATTTTTTAGCCTTTTCTAGACCTGGGAAGCCTTCTGGATCTGATTATGGATCAACAGACCATGGAAGTTTGACATAAGTGTTATACATTATGGGAAGAAAAATACCTACAAATTTCATAAGGATGGAATAAATCACACGTTGGCATCATTGTGAGAAGAAGGTAGAGCAGAGAGTAAGATCCAAAATCCTTTTTGTTGAGTGGAAAAACGTTTTTGCACGAGATGGAAGACAATGAAGTAAATTTTTCTTTAGTTTGTAAACCTAAAGTAATACTTAGAGCTACTACAATGAAAAATTTACCCATTTAAATTCAACAAATTTTGAATGAACATAATGATATCATTTTGGATGATTTTCCTAATAAATTACCACATGTGAGAAGTATTAGTCATCACATTGACCTGATACTGGGAGAAAGCTTACCAAAGAAGGCTACATACATAACGAACCCTCAAGAAAATTAAGAGATCAGAAAGAAAGTGCAAGAATTGCTAGATAAGGGACTGATCAGAGAAATTCTTAGTTCATGTGCAATGACAACCGTACTAAGTTCAAAGAAAGATGGAAGTTGGAGGATGTGTACAGATTCAAGGGCCATAAATAAGATTACAATCATGCACAGATTCATTTTTCCCCGCATTGATGATTTGTTGGATTTATTAAAAGGTCCTAAGTGTTTTTCCAAGATAGACTTAAAAACTGGATACCATCAAATCAGAACTAGAGAAAAAGATGAATTGAAAACATAATCTAAAACTAGTGATGGTTTGTATGGATGATTAGTAGTGCCATTTGGATTGTCTAATGTGCCCAAAAATTTCATGATATTGATGAATGAAGTGTTAAAATATTTCATGGGAGGATTTTTAATAGTGTATTTGGATGATATCTTAGTATACAATCAGTCTAAAGAAGAGAATCTAAGACATTTGAAGTATGTCGTGGAAATGTTGCTTCAAGAAAAGTTGTTAATCATCTTACATAAATGTTCATTTCTGAAATCAGAGCTTGTTTATTTGGGTTTCTTCATATCTAGAGATGGATTGAAAATGGATCCTTAGAAGGTAAGAGAAATTCAAGAATGGCCTTCTCCTAGGAATATTTTTGAAGTTCAATTTTTTCATAGGTTGTCAAGTTTCTACATAATGTTTATTAGAAACTTTATCAAGATAATTGCTCCAATTATAGAGACCATTAAAAATGATAAACAACCATTTCAATGGACTATTAAAAATATTACCAACTTAACGAGAAATGTGACTTCAAAACGAGAACTCTATCCCAAAAACCTCATTTTTTTGCATAAAAGACATGAAAATCAACCCCAAATCAAAAAGTGGTGCTACAAGTAGCACCACTTTTTCAAACGGGGTCAAAATTACAACATTTTTCAAGCATGACCTTCAAAACTCATACAATAGCTTAGAAAAACCTTTAAATTAACACCTAAATAAAAAAGTGACGATAACTAAAGCAAAAAAAAAAATCTAAACATTAAAATTATGGCTTATTTCAACCTAATTAAAATTGTGGTTTTGACAATAGATCCCTATGCAACAAAAAAAAACCAAAATTGGATAAAATATGGTCACTTAAAAATTTATTTACTAACATATTTTTTCTTCTTAAATTTACATTGAAAAATAAATAAATAAAAAGGACAAAATCTTCCCAACTTTTTTTTTAAATGAAACAAAAAACATATTCAAAAAAATATATTCAAAACTCAAATTATATTAAAAAAATGGTCCAAAAAAAACATTGAAAAAAAAGTGAAAAAAAATTAAAAATTACCAAAAATAATAATAATCTCTCTCTCTCTCTCTCTCTCTCTCTCTCTCTCT
>JASDQU010736069.1:498434-549010 GCA_032191745.1 Picea mariana
TTTATATATAATTTTGATTTGTTTAGTTTTTTTTCTCTTTATTTTTTTAATATAAATTTAATTTTAATTTTTTAAATTTTCTATTATTATTTTCAATTGTTTTCTTTTCCTTAGTTTTTTTAGTTTTTAATTTATAAAAATAAAATAAAATTATATTTTTCTGTTAAATATTAAAAAATAATGTTATTTAATTACAATTATTTTTTATTTATTGAAGTAAAGGTAAACCATTTGTTAAAAATGATGTTTTCCACTATCTTTTAAAAGTATGGAATAAGGAGACACAATTATATGAAAAATTTTAATTTCAAAAAAGTAAATGTTAAAAAATAATTTTAAGATTGAAAGAAGTATGGAAAAATGACTAAAAACACTGTTGAAATAAAAAAGAAAAAAATTGAAAAAAAATTGAAAAAAGATGAAAAATAAGAATTTAAAAAAAATATTGTGGAAATATTATGGATCAAAAAATTTAAAATATCAAAATACCACCTAAAAAGCGAGGGGGGTGCTACCAATAACACCATTTTTGAAAACGAGCTAAAAAAATGTGACCCTCGAAAAAATGAGAACTCGACAAAGTTCTCGTTAATTTGGTAATATTGTTTATTGAAGCTAATAAAGGCTTTCAGTTGTTGAACAAGAATATTATAGAGCATCCTATATGGATATTACCATACTTCCATAAACCATTCCAAGTGAAATGTGATGTAAGTGGTGAATCCATAGGAGTTGTGTTGATTCAGGAAGAAAAACCCATAACATATTTCAGTGAGAAATTGAATGAAGCTAAGAATAAATACTCATCCTATGATAAAGAATTTTATGTTGTAGTTCAATCACTTAAAAAGTGGAGGCATTAATATCAAGAGATTTTATTTTTTATTCAGATAAAAATGCACTACAATATATAATGCAATAATTGAAATTAAACCAAAAGCATGCTAACTAAGTTGAGTATTTTCAGCCCCCGGGGGCAGCTCAATTGGCAAGTGCCGTGAATATAGCGTGTTATGTACGATGAGGTTTGAAGTTCAAATCCCCCCGACTTACCCGTGCCTGCGGAAGGGGCATACGTATGGCACCTGGAGGTTATAGTGGTAGCGGTCGGAATCGACCCCGTGTCACGCGAGTACGAGACCGGCCCAGTTGTCGATTCCGCCAGCATAAAAAAAAAAAAGTTGAGTATTTTCAAAGCCTTACTTTTGTATTAAAGAATATTAGTGGCCAAGCTAACAAGATTGTATATGCTTTGAGCATAAGGTATTTAATAATGCAATAAATTCAAATACAGGTAATGGGCTTTGATTTTTTGAAGGAATTGTATGAAGATGATGCAGACTTCAATGAGGCTTTTGAGGCTTGTAAGAATCTAGTAGTCAGGGACATAAGTCAAAGGTTAGAATACATGTTGCAGGATGGACTACTATTAAAAAAAAAAATTGCATTCCAAGGTGTTAAATGAGACAGAATTTGGTTAAGGAAAAGCATAGTGGAGGATTAAGTGGAAAATTTGGGCATGATAAAACTTATGAACACATGAATCATTTTTACTTCTGGCAAAAGATGAGGATTGATGTTCAGAAGTTTGTAGATAATTGTAGAATATGTGAATGTGAAAAAGGAAAGAGTCAAAACACAGGTTTGTATACCCCACTCCCAATTCCCAACGAACCTTGGGATTCAATCAGTATGGAGTTGTGTTAGGTTTACCTAAAACGAAAAAAGGAAATGATTCAATTTTTGTAATAGTTGATATATTTTCAAAAATGGATCATTTTGTTCCTTTATTTAAGTCTAGTGATGCTACTTATATGCCTAACCCATTTTTCAAAAAAGTGGTACGATTCTATGAGATACCCAAGAGCATTGTCTCAAATAGAGACACTAGATTCTTAGGGAATTTTTGCAATACCTTGTGAAAGAAACTTGGAACATAATAATCTTTATTTCAGCCTATCACCCACAGACATATGAGAAGACTGAGGTAGTTAATAGAATCTTGGGAAATATTTTGAGGATCTTAGTTGGAGAGCATCCCAAACAGTGGGATCAAGTGCTTTCTCAAGAAACATTTTCCATAATGATTCTCCAAACACGAGTACAGGCCAAAGTTCATTCCAAATCATATATGGAATGCCGCCTAGAGGAGTTTATGAGCTCGGGAGTTTGGGACAAGCTAAACAAAGGAGTGAAAATGGAGAAGAATTTTCTACAACTATGTAAGAAAGCCATGAACAGGTAAAACAAATGTTACAAGACAACAACCTCAAGTACATAAGAAGAGAAAAAAAGGGAGAGAATAGAGTTTGAAGTGGTTGAATTAGTATTGGAACATGTTAGGAAGGAAAGGTTTCCTAGAGGAGAATAAAATAGATTAAAATTAAAGAAAATTGGGCCTTGCAAAATCCTCAAAAAAAATTCAAACAATGGATATGAGATAGAGTTGCCAACAAGGATTGGCATATCTCACATTTTTAATGTTTTATACTTGTATAATTTTCATGAATATGAAGCAATTGAATTAGCAGAAGACAACGAGGGGAAGAAACAAATTCAATGGAAAAAACAATCGCCAAAAACGAAACCCCGATAGCCTGAGAAGATTTTAGAGAAGAGGGTGAGAAAAAAAATAAGAGTGAAAGAGTACTTTGAGTATTTGGTGAAATGGAAAGACCATCCAGTTGAGGATTAAACATGGATGACTTCTGCAATGTTACAAAAAAGTGGCAACACTATTGAAGGCCTCATGAACAATTTGAACCTTAGAATCATGATTTAGGTGCATCATTCATTTTTAAAATTTGTTGACTTCTAGAAAGTCATGTTGTAAAGGGAGTTGGTTCCTGAGTTTGGTAATTAGTTGTGTGACAATAAATGACTTTTATTGCCAAAGATAAGCTCGAAACCATTTGAAAGATAATTTTTAGTTATTTGATAGCGTTCGAAATATATGGACGAGATCTTTTATAGTTTAGTTAGCATATCCTGCTTGTTTGGATCTAGATAGGATTATTGGGTTTTAATGTGTGAATGTGCAACCGAGAATGTTTTTTTGTTAGAATGAAGAGAAACTGAGAATTGCTCTATGTGTGTGTGTTCTTAGAAATTATGATATGATTCTCTATTCCAAATATCCATAAACTAATTGCATTTTTCTGTAATGCAAGTGTATATGCATGGATGTTAAAATGTATGAATGGGAACTTGTTGAATGGAATATAAATGATGTTTAAGATTTGAAAGGTGTCATAGGCTCTTTCTATTAACTTTGGAATGAGAATTTCATAGTTCAACAACTATGAATCAATTTAGTTGCAATTCGATCTCTGTATGTGCATGATAACATGATGAGAAGAGGATCCAACTATTGCCAAATCACGTTTCTACTTGTAGAATAAATCGTAGTAACTAAGAGAATCATGGTATGAAGCAAATGATTTCTTTTGCTCTGATGAAACAATAGTGATATCAACACTGCATTGTCAAAGGTTGTTAATGCAAACTAGGTTTTATTTCAATCATTGAAACCCTAGTTGTGCATCGTGTGACAACAAGTTGACTTCAATATATAAATAGAGGCACAGTGAAACCCGTTGTTTCCATATAGAATGAGATCTTTTTGATCAAGGTAATGAATGGTTATGATTAGTTTGAAATGTCAACACATTTGAGTTAAGTGTTAAAACCAAGCGACTGTTTAGCTTTTCCACCAAGATAAAAAAATGATAATTGTTATATAAAGTTTGTGATCCAGATGGATATCGGTGTCCACCCACATTTTCCAACCGGATCAAAATAGTTTTCTAGCAATTTTGGTAATTTACTATTTTTAGTAGTTTTTCACTTCTGGAGCCGTTTTGAAGTCCTAAACGATGATTTTTGGGAAAAGGTAGAGAAATAAGGAAGTTCCTTCTATATTTCCCCCAAAATTAATCTCCTCGACGATACCTTTCCAATGATCTATCATATTCCTAAAACGAAGATAGTATGCAAAAGTTACGACCTCGAGAAGTTGATGTACTAACTTACCCAAACGGGGCCCACATGAATTTTGGTGCTTCATCTCCTAGGGTTAGGTTTTTGGATGTCTAGGGTTTTTGGAATTTTTGTTTATTTTAAAAATTCCTTCAAAGCCTCATTGTAATCATCTTCTTGTGAATGAGCACAGTCGTCACATATCTTCTCTGAGATAAGACACCAACATTCCAACAAGCTTGTTTCTGCTGCATTTTATAGTTTCAACTTATTTCCTTATTGCATAGAAAACCAATTTTACTGTATCTCTATTATTTTGTGTTAAGCACCTGTTAATAATCTGTATTTATTCCATTCTTCTCATTAAATATGGATCAGAATGTAAAGTCTCCGATGAAAGAGAAACTAACTCCTTTAAAAGTCATGATCGAGAAGGATGATCCTTCATATTATTCTTTTTCCCGTCAATATGGAGAATGATCGAGGACAATTGAAGAAAGAAGAGCTTCAGATTAAGAGGTCCTTCATAAGTAGTTAGCCTTACCTTTCAGTCAAGAGTAAGGTAACAAATCTAAGACATATCCAGAAAAATATGTGCATTATAAAGAGGGAATGAGGAATTTTCCCACTTTTAAATGGTAACCATGATATGGATAAATGTTGCAGAAGACAGTCCATTCAAGTAAATCCATACAAGAAGAAGCATAAAGGTAAATACAATTTCTCAAAGAAAAGAAAAAGGGGGAATGAGAAGAAGGGATCATGGTTCCAATATGGGAACAATATACTTTTCTCTTATTGTGGTAAGAGTGAACATCATATTGAGAAGTGTTGGAAACTTTATCCACACTTACATCTAAAACATAACTGGATAGATGTAAAGGAACTTGCAAGAGGACAAGAAACAACCCCAAGATAAGTTAATGGTCTTGCTAAAATATTCAAGAAAGAATACTTCCTAATGGTTGATCTTAACATAGTGATATATGAAGAAATTGAGGAATGGTTCATGG
The DNA here is from genome assembly GCA_032191745.1 of Picea mariana. Taxonomy (NCBI): domain Eukaryota; kingdom Viridiplantae; phylum Streptophyta; class Pinopsida; order Pinales; family Pinaceae; genus Picea; species Picea mariana. The sequence continues at coordinate 503,426 of JASDQU010736069.1, forward strand.
ACATTGGCTCATCTCACTACATGACTGAGATGATATTAGTATTCCTGAATTAATTAGAGATCGACACAAATTTCTATGTAGGATCTAGAACTAACATCACACAAGAAATAAAAGGTTATGGATATGTGTAACATCCCGTTGTCACTGACCACATTTCATAACAGAAATTATTCTTTGAGTAAAATTTCATGCAAGTGATCCAGATAAACATGGTACTTTATGATTATCTGATTTTTTTTATGAGTTAAAGTTTATGCTATAATTAAATGTTAAAATTTTGATATGTTATTTATATTGATGTATAGCATTGATATGTATTATGATGATGTTCCGTGAGTGTGTAGGAAACATGACACAATGAGGATGTTTATGGCATCGACAATACACGTTGGACTCCAGATTGAGTCAGGGAGTGGACTATTGACTTGATTATGAGTACTTGATTTTATTACACATGTGTTATGATGATGATTTTAGTTATGGATTTCATGTATAAGATTTATTAATATTATTTTTTCAATGGATGCAGGCATGGTGACTCTTTCTAATATGACTCACATATGGTGTAAAGGGGTCATATACAAATATACAATAGATGAGGCAAAGGTATGGCAACGTCAATGTCACAGCGTATTAGCAGTCTCGTTGTGACCTGAACTAAAGGTTAATGACTACCTTGTTCCTGAGAGGTTCACAATGTAGTGAGGGAAGACTGAGACAATTGCTCACGAGGATTTTCGAGGTGCAAGCAATAAGGTGTATTCCTTATTACTCAATAAGCATTTAGTAACACACAAGGTCAACAAGTGGAGTATTGACTCCAAGCGTCTGGAAACTTCCAAACTAAGTCATAGATAAAAACAAAAAGAATGGAAAGTGAAACCCTTGGAGCATGTTTGTGCGTCTTGAAGAGCACGTCGCATGAATAAATTAATAAGTTAATAATTTTTTTTTAATACCTTAGAGAATAAAACGAATACTTATAATTGATTAGAAAAGAGATTTAAATTATATTAATTAATAAACATGAAACATAATAAAATCTAAGTCTAATTGTTATGCCTAGATGAATTTTATAGAAAGGGGTCTAAGGGAAATTAGATTAATTAAAATCTAGAAAAGGAGAATAAAAATCAAGACATGTGCACAATGTGTGCATGAAATTAATAAAAATATTTGGTAATAAAAAGAAATTATTTCATGAGAGAATGGGTTGTCAACATAGAGTTAGAATCCTCCATCAATATAGACTCTAAATCTTAACTAAGAGAAGAGTAATAATCAAACTCCAACTTGAAATTAGTTAGGAGACACAATAAAGGAAAAATTGAGGAACTAAGGAACAACTAAGAGAAAATCTAGGAACTAATTGAGGAGGTGAGGAAAAAATTGAAAATTTATTTAATTAAAAGGAATTAAAACATGTGCAATTGGAGGGAAGTGTAACATGTGTTGAGGGTGAATAATATCTAATTTAATAATAAAAAAAGTATTTAATTATGCATGAATTGACAAGTTCTTTCTCATATTTTTTATCAACAATCTCTCTCACAGGTTCCTACATCATCAACATTTTTCCATTGATCTCTGATTTGACATCACAGGGAACCTTCTCAAGGGAAAGCTATGCATCTCGAGTTATGTCATCAGAGTCCTGCTCAGAGTCTAGACCAAATTCCATCACATTTTTTTATTACAAATCTACAGGGTACTTTGTTTTTACAACAACATACTTTACACCTGAGGTCTCTCCTTTACTATATTTTTTCCTTGCCTTATCCCCTATCATCCCTTTCAACGTATGTATATCCATAGTCTCCATATTTGAAACTTTGTAGAGGTCTTCTTCAGTATCCGCATCCTCAATCATTATGGGCTTTTGGTATTTCAAGGATGGATTAAACAATACCTTCTAATTTAACCTTAATTAGTTTATGAGCCTAGTTTTTCTATTGGGTTTGTTGGACATCCCAGAGACTTGGATCCCTTTTCTCTTTTTACACTTCTTGGCCTAAGGGTATTCCTTAATCATGGTTTCTACTAGCACAAATTATGTTGCAACTATCTTGGGACTCGATTGTTTATCCCTCCTCTACCTGCTTGTTTTTTACCTGGGAGTTTTGTATTATTGCATGGTAGTGGGTACATGCTTATCCTCATAATATTCAGGTCACAGTCAGTCTACTAGGCTGGAATTTTCTCCTCCGTGTCTGATATAATTCCTGACATACACTTTACCACATTCCATCTCTCTCTGTTTTGTTGTAGAGGACCTTAATTGTCTTCAAGGGATTTCCTCTCTTGGTGGAGTAATTGATTTTTCTTTCTTAGATTAGGTTCTCCATTTTTTAAGTTTGGTATTGTTTTTGGCTTGTTGGGTAGCTTTTGATGAACACCCAGTTTTAGGAGAAACCCCAGATGCTTGGTTATCCTCGTCCCTCTGTTCTTTTGGTCGTGGATCAACTTCCTATTCTTTTTATTGTTTATCAGTTCCTTATCCTTCTTCATGTAGACCTAAAGACTCTAGAAAACACTTCCAGGGAATTTCTATTTCATTTAAAGAAAAGAGAAACAAAAATTTAATGAACCCCTGGTGATATAAATGTCTATGAGTAGATTCAGGTTAATTTTGGACTCTCTTAGAAATTTTAGTTAAGATCTTAATAAAATAGAAGCGAAGGTTTAATTCCTTGTCACCATTTAAGTGCATAAGGAATCGAAGGTGATAATAGTGAACGATCGAGAAACGACCTTCTCCTATGATATACCTTTGGACTATAGTTAAAATTCCCCACCACTCTTCTTTAATAAATAGAATTGAGATGCTCAGACTCCAATCGAGGTTTTGGTGTTCTTCCACCAAAAACATGTTCTATATTTCAGCTGACAATTTGCCCTTTTTAAACCATCTTTCACCACTAATCAGGAGATTGCACTCCCTAGTGATGAAGTGATTTATAATGTGATTGACGGTGTGATGCAGGCCACCTCTACATGCTGCACCCACTCACAGGATCATTCCCCAATCAATTTGTGATCCGAAGCGGCTCATTTGATTCTCGTGATGGAATCTCTGATGAAACCCGATCCATAGGTCCTTCTATTCACCCACACGGTCTTCTGCACTCAACCGTGAGCTTCCCCGACTTAATTTTGGGTTTTCAGGACTTTAAGTTACCGATGTCAAGAGTTCACTATCCTCTTGAATCCCCGATCTCTGATTTTCCGATGCACTCCCTTTTTGTCTTAGCCCTGTCTAACTACGCTCTAGTCCATACGACCAGCTCTCATAAGACCACAGCCTTATCTCCTTTCGGGGTTTTAGGCTTTCAAATGCCGAAATGAAATGGACACTTTGTCCTCAGGATCCCCAATCCTCTGAATCCTGATATCCCAATGTGACGTCAGTTCGGCCCCACGGTGGAAATTTTTTCCTTTCGCGATTCCTAGTGCCCATATCTCTGAAATAGATGATCCTGTGACATGTGTCCTCCAACAAACAGAAGGCTCAGATCAAATCTCTCTAATTCGGGGTCTTTGATGTCGAGTGACTATCCTCACATCCTCGAGATCTTCGATATCTCGAATGCCGATATCCCGATTCCTGCTCTCTTCGGGACTTTTTCTTCTATTATGTCGTATGAGGTATTAACTCCCTCGTAGATCCTGACATATATAATGACTATTGGATTCTTCACTCGAGATCTGACGACTTAGATCATTTCTCCAGTGTTCTCTCTGGACGTGAAAATCAACAGTCCAAATATTTCTCTCCTTCCGATCTAGCNTCCTGCTCTCTTCGGGACTTTTTCTTCTATTATGTCGTATGAGGGATTAACTCCCTCGTAGATCCTGACATATATAATGACTATTGGATTCTTCACTCGAGATCTGACGACTTAGATCATTTCTCCAGTGTTCTCTCTGGACGTGAAAATCAACAGTCCAAATATTTCTCTCCTTCCGATCTAGCGGCTGTTGTGCTCCTTCCTGAGCTTGCACACTTCTTCCCAGCCTTGGGAGAATTTCAAGTGTTCCAAATGCCTCGACCTTTGTCTTCTTTCCTCTGTGGGCTCTTCTACCTTGAGCTTTCCTATAGCTTCGACCTCCAAGGAAACTCGGTTCTATTCCCTTTCTCCCTCAGATGGAGAATTGGGATGCCCTCCCGGTTATCCTTCACTCAAGCAACCCCTTTGTTGTGTACTTCTGGCTATTTAGTAATCCTGTGAAGATCCCTTAGTGGTTTCTTATTCAAATCATAGAACTCAAAGAGTTCTCTTCTCCCTGTGCCTACCTACACAATGTCTCAATGCCCACCTGGCAGAGTGTCAAGAATCCTCGGTGATTCTGACTTCTTAAGAACTCACAACAGATTTCTTCCTCTATACACTCCTTGCACTTGCTCAATGCCCACCTAGAAAAGCTTCACAGAACTCCTTAGAGATTCTGTCTGCAACTTTGTTTTATCCCACAGCCTTGCCTCCAAAGTCTTCAGCAACCTTGAGGTATTCCTCTTGAGTTGTTGATTCCAGTTTTTGTGCCGCAACACGTCTTTGTTTGAACCCGTAGAATTCAGAAGCCCTTCAGTGCACTGGTATTCAGAGACCGCAGTACTCTGTCACGTCCTCCTGACATGAAACCTCAAAGACCTTCACCTGAAATCAGACATACTCCTGCAAATGCAAACCTACAACATACATCTACAACATACATTCATAGCATATGAAGAACACTCACCGACATCCATTTAACACATAATTATGTAGGAAAACTGTTTTTTGTATTAAAATTGGCAAACACCTATATTTACAAGGTGTTCTTGAGCATGGCCTGTAATAAGGTCTCGACTCCTTCTCTTCTGCTCTCTTCTTGTAGATTCTATCTTCACTCTCTTCTCACTCTACTCACCCTTTTCAAAATCAGATCAAAATTGATCTTTTTACATGAGGAGGCTCTTCGAGCTCTCCCCTCCAAATCTACCTACCCTAATCAATTACATTGAATGGGCTATCTAGTTCGCTATCCGGATCTAGATCTTAGCCTTACAAACGTTAAAGGCCTACTTATCTACAGACTGCGCAAAGGTACGGCTTCATAGCTCAATAGATTAAACATTTAATTACATTCAATTCTAAATCAAAATGAGGGCAACTCCTCCCTTCATCTTTGAATGCATGCGCTTGACGTGGCTTGCTAGCTGGTTGGCTGATGTGGAGAGATGCTCCTGCATCATACTCCTTAGCTGCAAAATTCCTGAGCTCCTGCTCATGAGCTTCCCATCTTAGCTGTGGAAATCCTCCTGGATCCCAGATCATCCTCTTGAGTTGTTCATCCGCTCCATTTCTTTGTTGCTACTACTTCCGCACTGCTGCTACTGCTTCCTTCTTTCTGCTCAGCATCCTCTTGCTGGCAGTCTCTGCTGATCCTAACATCAGTTCTCTGATCATGTTGATCACTTCGTCCAGCTGCTCCAATGGTTGGCCCTGTTCATGCAGTCTCCTCAGTTGCAAATTTTTTTGGCTCATGAGCAGATCATTGTGATGTCCCATGCCTTCTTCATCAACTTCCAACTTCACCTGTTGGATGTGCATGCCCTACACTTTCACCCTTCTCCCCAGGTCTTCAATTTGTTCATACAGATTAGCCAAACTAATGTTGTCTGCTTCTTCTTCTTCTGCAAACTCCCACGTTGCAGTCTTTTCAGTCTCCTGGCTGAAAATATTGATCCATTCCTCAGAATGCTCATCATCCTCTTCTGCTTCTTCTGCTATCAGCTTCAGTGCTGTAGATTTCTTAGCTTCCTGGTTGAAAGCATTGAGACACTCCTCAGAATGCTCATTTTTCTCTCCTGCATGGGCAGCTTTAGATATCTTCTCCAATTCTTCTATGACAGTTTCGGCTAGCTGTCCCTCTGTTGTTGCTGCATCTGCAACACAGATTTATGCCTCCTCCTGGGCAAGTGGTAGGAATATCTCGATTCCCCCAATCACTATAATGCTCCTCAGATCAGCCTCTCAGATGGTGAAATTTTCTAACTTGTTATCATCTTCATTAACATGGCTTGGGAAACCATATGAATCTTCATCCTCTGTCAGCTCCTCCGGCTGATTCTGAATCACTCCTGAGTTCATGAGACCCTCAGATAGTCTCATATGCTCATCCCTGTCCACCTAGCAATATGGAATGCTTCTACTACCCTCCTGGCAGTCTTCGAGATCCCGCAGTGACCTCATATCATTTCCCAGCTGGCAATGTGAAATTCCTTGGCTGTCTTCATGATAGTCCATGAGATCTTCAGCTGATATCAACTCCTTGCCCACCTGGAAATTTGGAATTTCCTCCTTTCTCACTTGGCATTTCTTGAGATCTTCAACTGATCCCATTTCACTGAGATCTCTCCTAGTCTCCGGTTCACATACCTGAACCATTTCCTCAGGTCCGTCGAGGTTTTCAGCATGCCTCAACCATCCTTTTAATAGCCTATGCTGTCTTCTAGCCATCAACTTCTTGACTGGCCATTTTATCTTCAGCTTCTTCATGGGCCATTCATATACCCATCTCTGCTTGTCATTCTGCTGCATCTACAATTCAAGCTCTTCCATTCTTGCCCTGATGTCGACAAGTTATTTTCCCCTTTCAGCTGTGCTCATCAGCTCTGGTATTTTCCTCCCAACATACATATGGCCTTCAATAGCCATGTTATTGTCTCTATCTACCTTCCTGGCAAATCTATTGTTGTCACTCTGCATCCCGAGGATTTCTAGCCTCATCCTACAGTCCTCTTGATTGTCTTCTTGATTGTTGCCTACCTACAAACAAGCATTACAGAGTCTCCAACACTCTGTTTTCCTTAGCCTTCTCCCTTCACCTGAAATATACAAACAGATTCAAGATCTGATACCACTTTGACGCAGGCCGCCTCTACATGTTGCACCCACTCACAGGATCATTCCCCAATAAGTTTGTGATCCGAAACAACTCATTTGATACCCATGATGGAATCTTTGATGAAACCCGATCCACAGGTCCTTCTATTCACCCACACAGTCTTCTGCACTCAAACGTGAGCTTCCCCGACTTAATTTCGGGTTTTCAAGACTTTAAGTTCCCGATGTCAAGAGTTCACTGTCCTCTTGAATCCCTGATCTCTGATTTTCCAATGCGCTCCCTTTTTGGCTTAGCCCCGTCTGACTACGCTCTAGTCCATACGACCAGCTCTCATAAGACCACAAACTTATCTCCTTTCAGGGTTTCGGGCTTTCAAATGTTTAAATGAAATGGACACTTTGTCCTCAGGATCCCTGATATCCCTATGTGACGTCAGCTCGGCCCCACGGTGGAACTTTTCACCTTTCGCGATTCCTAGTGCCCAGATCCCTGAAATGGATGATCCCGTGACACACGTCCTCCCACAAACGGATGAATCAGATCAAATCTCGCTAATTCAAGGTCTTCGACGTCGAGTGACTATCCTCACGTCCTTGAGATCTACGATATCCTAAATGCCAATATCCCGATTCCTGCTCTCGTCGGGACTTTTGCTTCTATTCTGCCGTATGAGGGATTAACTCCCTCGTAGCTCCTGATAGATCTAATGGCTGTTGGGTTCTTCACTCGAGATCTGATGGCTCAGATCATTTCTCCAGTGCGGTCTTTGGACGTGAAAATCAACAATCCAGATCTTTCTCTCCTACCGATCTGGAGGCTGTTGTGCTCCTTCCTGAGCTTGCACACTTCTTCCCAGCCTTGGGAGAATTTCAAGTGGTCCAAAGGCCTTGACCTTTGTCTTCTTTCCTCTGTGGKATCTTCTACCTTGAGCTTTCCTGTAGCTTTGACCTACAAGGAAACTCAGTTCTCTTCCCTTTCTCCCTTAGATGGAGAATTTGGATGCCCTCCCGATCATCCTTCACTCAAGCAACCCCTTTGCTGAGTACTTCTGGCTATTCAGTAACCCTGCGAAGATCCCTCAGTGGTTTYTTTTTCAAATCACAGAACTCAAAGAGTTTTCTTCTCCCTGTGCCTACCTGCACAATGTCTCAATGCCCACCTAGCAGAGTGTCAAGAATCCTCGGTGATTATGACTTCTTAAGAACTCACAACAGATTTCTTCCTCTATACACTCCTTGCACCTGCTCAATGCCCACCTGGCAGAGCTTCACAGAACTCCTCAGATATTTTTTCTGCAACTGTGTTTTCTCCCACAGCCTTGCCACCAAGGTGTCCAACAACCTTGAGGTCTTCCTCTTGAGTTGTTGATTCCAGTTCTGGTGCCGCATCACGTCTTTGTCTGAACCCGCAGAATTCAGAAGTGCTTCAGTGCACTGGTATTCAGAGACCGCAGTACTCTATCACATCCTCCTGACATAAAACCTCAAAGACCTTCACCTGAAATCAGACATACTCCTGCAAATGCAAACCTACAGCATACATCTATAGCATACATTCATAGCATATGAAGAACACTCACAAACATCCATTTACGACATAATTATGCAGGAAAACTGCTTTTTGTATTAAAATTGGCAAATGCCTGTATTTACAAGGTGTTCCTGAGCACAGCCTGTAACAAGGTCTCGGCTCCTTCTCTTCTACTCTCTTCTCACAGATTCTATCTTCACTCTCTTCTCACTCTACTCACCCTTTTCAAAATGAGATTGAAATTGATATTTTTACATGAGGAGGCTCTTCGAGCTCTCCCCTCCAAATCTACCTACCCTAATCAATTACATTGAATGGGTTGTCTAGTTCACTATCTGGATCTAGATCTCAGCCTTAAAAACATTAAAGGCCTACTTATCTACAACTTGCGCAAAGGCACGGCTTCACAACTCAACAGCTTAAACATTTAATTACATTCAATTCTAAATCAAAATGAGGGCAACGCCTCCCTTCAGCTTCGAATGCGTGCGCTTGACGTGGCTTGCTAGCTGGTTGGTTGACGTGGAGAGATTATTCTACATCACGGTGTCCCCGAGATGAGTCTAAAACCCATAAAAATTATGCGTGAAGAGAAGTGTCACTCCTGTGTGATTCCCATTGAAAGCACATATAAACTCAAACCATTCTCCTTTGATAAATTTAACTCTTATTTCTAGGATTTCTTCGAATAGTTCGACCATGTTGGCTATGTTATGTTCAATTTCTAATGCTCTCAGGGAGACACCATTATGTTCTAGCTTCTCCTGCTGGAAGTGATGCTTGAATGTATGCATTGTTTCAGGTTCATTCACCACCTTCAACAATAATTACACACAACCCTGCAATAATAACATCTCAAGGTGCAAACATGCACGATCCTTAGCATGAAGTTTGTAATAATGGTTGAACTGGTGGAAAGATGCATGATCTTGAGTGCACAAGGATATGAAAATGTATGTGAGGCGCCAACACACCTTTATTCAAAATTTTAAATATTTTCTGAACGTTAAAGATCATAAAACAACGAGTTTTCTATTGTTTGCAAGAATAGGGGCATTCTTGCAATCAATGTATTTTTGCATCAAAAGGCCTAAGTTAAGCTATTTACAACCCAATAGTGACATAACCATGGTTATTTGTCTTATTCAATTCAAATCATGACTTGTATTAACCTTATAAATAGCAAGGAAATGATGAAAAACAAATAGGAATATAAAAAAAAATTAAAATAACTCAACACACCATTGAACATAAACTAAGTAAAAACTAGGTTGACAGATGGATGGGCTGATGGAGAAATAGAAGGAAGAGGTGTTGTTGGTTTTTAATTCATCTAATATTATCTTACCTTACGATCATAAGTTGACTCAGGTTTAGATTTAACAAGATTCCATCAAAATCCCTCTAAAACTATCGGCCCCCTAGTACACCAGAAGGCAACATAGTACACAGGGTTCACAACGCAGTCTCACTTGAGATAGTTCTTTGGGTGGCTGCAATAACAAAATGCTTGTATCATAGGAATAAGTGAGGATCTGTGGTTGTACCTTGTGATCTTCATTTATTTAGTCTAACATATTTATTAATTAGTCACTCTTACTCATGCATGTGAAATATTAGATCTAACTAGTTCCTTCATTCATTTATCTAGCAATTACTTATTAACAACAATGGGGATGCATAACATTAAGTCACATAACACATGTTCTACCATGGTTCAGCCCCCTAGGCTACGTCTATAAATATTTGTCTCTCAAGCTCTTTTCTTATGTCTCAACAATATATCGCGCCATGTGCGGTTACAGTCTTGGATCTTACAATCAAAAAAGGATTCCCGACCACTGTGAGGCTGAATAGATCCCATTAGGATCCTTAGCTTGCAATATATCCCTCGGGATCAAGTTCCTCGACTCTTATCTAGCTCACCAGTTACAAAATATAGCAGCTCCTACAATCTTTACAACCTTCTTGTTTCTCTCTCTCTTGGTCTCTCTCTTTTTTCCTCTCTTCCCCTAGACCTCCTAGGTACTAATTATACATATTATTGGCTCATCATCCATTACAATATCTTGAAGAAACCCTAAAACTAATTTAATTAAGTCTCCCTTGCATGCACGCCTTGCATGTTTCTTTGGTACATCCTGATTTTCCTTCCAGTTGTCTTATTTCCACTTCATGATTTTCTCTCCAAAAATAGCCTTTTTCCCAAAATGGGCCTGTGCCCAACAGACCACCAACATTGACATGTGGCTTGTCCCGAGCCACCTAGGTTGTGCGTGCTTCTTCAACAACTTCTGCTAGAGTGTGGAACTTGTCTGCAAGTTCCCTTCCTTATATTTGAGCCTGCGCAACCTTTCCTATGAGCGCATCTAACACTTTCATTGTGATCTCCTCCCAGATCATTTCTACGYACTCTTCCTATGTTTGTACCATGTTATTATTTTCCTCCTCTGATTGTGCAATGATATTTGTGCCTAGCTTTTGGAGAGGTTCCAGTTGATCTTGTCTGTCCTTCTTCTGTGTCTGTGCATCTATTATCTCTACTTGCAACTTCTTCATGTCTTGTACTCCTTTAAGGTGCTCGGTGATATTCATTGTTTTCTACCTCTTCTAGAGGTCCTGGATGAATGTGATTATCTTTTCCTCTTCCTTGTCCCAGTGCTGGACTCGTTCATCTTCTCCGAGCATTGTCCATAGATATGTTTCCCTATCAAACAAGTCCATATTTTCACTGACTTGTCATTTCATTTCCTCCATATATCTTGTAGCTTCTTGCCTCCTTTATTTCTTCACCTTCAAGGGAGTCGTATGAATGAGTTTTTCCCGGAGGTTTTCGATCTCCTGTCAGTATTGATCAATTTTTTTCACAATATGATCAATAATTTGCACTATGGTGGGGTATTCTATTTGCACACTATGTGAAATTATGTCATAGGATGCAACCACTCCCTGCTCGAGACTATCTGCATGATCCTTCTCGTCTTTGGTGTCGAGCTTGACCTACTCAAGAAATAATTCTATCACCTCTTTGTTGTCCTCTATATGCTACAACTCTGTTGCTTCTGTTCATGTGTGCGAGTGCACCTCCTGCGCGACACTAACTTGGATTTTGTAGAGTGCCTTGGTTGGTATCTTCTCTATTACCAATTGTATATGTGCCATATCTTTCAAGAGTGTCTAGGCTACAATATCATCGATGAGCAGCATGTTGGGTGTAATATGGAATGTCGGGATCCCCTACGCTATGTTCTGGATCGTATCGTGATGGTTTGGCACATCTCTAGATTCTACTTCTGATGTTGTGGGGAATGACTATATTCCCCTGTCCGCCCTTTGCGCACCAATGATATTCTCTAGGACTTTCTTTATTTCGTCCAACCCATTCTGAATTCGGCCTCCTTGGTGTTGGGCAATTTCAAACTCCTCAATTGCACAATCCTGGACTCTTTCAATCACAAATTCAGCATCATATTCGATGATTGTATATTCTGGCAGCAGCTTATGCACTTTGGCCTTTTTGTGCACTCCCCTAGTGTGTATGATTTGTCTCTTGGTCTGGCCTGGTTCCTGTGGGGTGAGGGACGATGGGGTTTCTTGTGCTATTGCAACCCCTTTTTTCGATTCTCCTAGTGCTTGGGTAGTAGCCTTTTGTCCGGCCTATGCACCATTACTTGGTGCACCCCCCTTCTTTTGATGCATCGACTTTTGACTTGGATTTGAATTTTTAGGCTCAACTTTATCCCCAGCATGTGTCTGAACCGTCCTTGCATTGACCTCTATACATGTAGGTATCTCTTGAGTGAGGAATGGAATTCTTCAGTCATCTTGTCAATCCCTTATTTCCATTTCTACATCTTCTTCCTTGACGCGATATCTAATTTGTAGAAATTCCTTCTCAAGATCCCTTCACACTTGGATCCATATGGTGTGTCTGGTTACTTCGAATTTTGCGATGTCATGGTTTTGCGCAACCAAATATGGAGTGATTCTCCAAGTGTTGGAAATACTTTCTTGGAGCTCATTATAATATCGTGTGAATGTGCTTGCATTGGTACTTTTGACTCTGGCATATGAAGTTCTCCCCAACGATGTGTAACGTGTTGCATGGAAATGACTGGCCCGCTAACAAAAATAGGTGTATTGGGGCTCCCTCCATCTGATCAAGGTGATCAAGACTAGTATCCAAGAGTAATGAAACTATGTTCCTAGGTCATGTGCATCTTTGCAGTCGTCAAGGAATAGGTTTAGTAAGTACGGGCCCCAGCCGAGCCTAGTGCCCTCTGTGCATTGTGTAGAAGGCATGATGACCCCGAAAGGGACTTCCTCCTTGTGGCTCTTCCTGAGCAATTTGCAAGCCATGAGTTTGGAAGCTAGCCTTGTTGGTGTGTCACTGGTGCACTTGATAATAATTCCATGTGAGCCTCTCTCTGTGCCATATGTCTTTTTCATCTCCTCTGTCAGTTCCTTATCCTTCATTTTTTCATCAAGGTAGTGCATTGGATGCTCCCCTCGAGATGGAAGACCTATGATGAAATAAATTAGCTCCATGTATATAGAGACATGCTATTCCAACCATAGGAAACCTTTGTGAGTGGCTTCCATCAACTACTTGACACAGTTGTTTACGTCTTGGCCCCTTCCAAAATGTGGAATATCTAGCAAATTTAGAATTATGGTGTTGGCCAATCCAACTGCCCATTGTTTAGGTTGTAAAATTGGATCACCGAAAGGGTTTGTACCGATGGTGTCAAGGTATACCTACCTTGAAAATTATGGGAGATTGTCTACGTCGGCCACAGCATGGTCCAAGTAGCACAATATTTCCACACATCCTAGAAGATTCGGAATGGCATGCACCCCTTCAGGAATGCACGATAGGACTATGGTTGTTTCATCCTATTTGCATGATGGCCTTGCCATGGGTTGTTTTCCCTCTCGTCATGGTGGTTGGCTTGAGGTTATAGCCTCCATTGTTCTTTCTTCGGTGTACGCTTCTACCTAGTTGGTAACATCTTCCACTAGCCCCTCATGTTGCTGCGCAAGCTCTGCTCTATATGGCGTGACAAATTTTGTGTGTGTTGGGGTTGTCCCAATTACCCTCTGGGATCCTTTAGCATTCACAGGTCATGGAATATTACATGTGTCCTCATCATGTTGGCTTTGCCTAGTTTCCTTCATGTCAATGTCCATTCCAATCACTTTTGTTGGTTGGGATTCCTCCTCCACGGGTGTGGGGATTGCTGGTTGCACATGGGGTGAGGGGATTTTGTCCAATTCGATGACTTTCATGGCCTATGTAGGTTTGTATTCAGTTCCCTCTATTTGTTGTGGTGCTCTATGTTGTCTTCGAGGTTTCCTGTCAGCCTGGCTCTGTGCACCAAACTTGGGTGGTGCCATAGTGATTAGTGGTGACTTCTACCGAATTGGTTTTCCCTGTATCTATTGCTAAATCACTTTCCTCTCTGTCTTCTCTATCTCTTTGTAATTTCACACTTTCACAATAAGATTTATGTTACCCGCATGCCTTCCTTATATAACAAGTGTCGTGAAGCTTCTCAGAGAATTTAGCCAAGCTGTGATTTAAATGAAATGGCATTTCATGCATACGTGAAATTCAATTTCCTTGATGTATCCAGTTGGTGTGATTAATGAAATGGAACTTTGAGAGTATGTGACATTCAATTTGATAGACATCGCCAGTTGGCGCCTTTTTTTCATAACCATCATTTTTCAATTTTTTGCCTTTTTCTAACCGTTGGTCCTTTTTCCGACGCGCTAGAATTTTTGAGTGTGCGATATATTTTTGTTGTCTCACCTTTACTTTGTGTGCACTATGTCAGTCTTATGATGCGCATGGAATTTTATCTTTTCATCGCGCTAACTCCCCCCTTTTTTTCTATATACATCTCTCTTTACTGTGTGGTAACTTTCTAAGTACTGGGAGGTCGACTGTACCTATAGATTTTCAGTCGACTCCCATTGACCATTCCTCTGAGTTTTGTTCCTCCTAAATATTTCAACTGTACATAATCCCCATATGTGACAGTCTTCACTTCATATGGTCCCAACCAATGTATTATAAATTTTCTTGGGTGCTGAAGAAACTTGCTGTCGTACACCAAGACTAGGTCTCCTTCCTTGAAACTCTTTCTTTTAATATTCTTGTCATGCCAAACTTTGTCCCTTGATTTTTGTACTTATTGGTGAAACCCTGCTAGAATCCTATATTCTTCCATCAACATCAGTTGACTTACACTTTCTTGTACTTATCCTCGTTCTGTCATGTTAGTAATTATTTCTATGCACAGACTAGGTACCAAAAATTCTAATGGCACCACTACTTCTTGTCCATACACCAACCTGAATGGTGTCTTCCCTGTCCACCTTTTGCATGTAGTCTTGTATGCCCATAGTACTGTTGGTATATTCAAGTCCCAATCATCCTTGTTGACATTTTAGATATTTTTCATTGCATTCTCTAGGATCTTATTAAAGGATTCCATTGTTCCATTTCCTTGAGGGTGATATGGTGTACTTTTTTGATGATGGACTTCAAACTCCTCAGTCATAGCCTTAATAGTATTGTTAATGAATTGAGTGCCTTGGTCACTCATCAAAATCCTTGGGCATCAAAATATAGTGATCACTTGATCAAACAGGAAGTGTGTTTTTGTCTCTGCACTGCAATCTTTTACTGGTGTTGCTTATTCCCATCTCGTTAGATACTCTGTCACAGTAATGATATATCTTGCTCTTTACCTCTTTGTTGGTGGGTTAATTGGTGCTACAAAGTCTATTTCCCATTTGTCGAATACCTGCAAGGTTACTTTTGGTCTTAGGGGAATATTTTCCGATCTATTAGGTTTACCAACCCTCTAGCATACATCACATTTCTGGCAGTAGTCCTTTGCATCTCTGTGAATGGTCAGTGTTCCAAATTATTTTCTGCACGAAATGAGAGTGAAGATATAATAAAGAAAATGCATAGAGATATCACATATATCCAATAATATAATAGATAGGTATCATATATGCAACCATAAACACAGAGATACATTAATACATGATTTCTATTAATGAAAGAAATGTACAGAGACTGTAAAAATACAGAGTGAAAGACTCACTAGAATGGTGGCAACTTATCTCTGAGAAGATATGTGATGACTACTGGCATTCAAAAGAACATGATTACAATGAGGCTTTGGAGGCCTTTTTACAATAAACAAGAATGAAAAAAACCCTAGACATCCAAAAATGTAACCCTAGGAGATGAAGCGCCAAAAGTCACGTGGGCCCCGATTGGGTAAGTTAGTACATCAATTTCCTAGGGTGATAACGTTTGCATTCGATCTCCGTTTTAGGCGCATGATAGCCCGTTGGAAAGGTATCATAGAGGAGATTCGTTTTGGAGGAAATATCAAAGGAACTTCTATATTTCTTTCCATTTTCACAAAAACATCGTTTAGGGCCTCAAAATGGCCTCGGAAGTTAAAAACTGCTAAAAATAGTAAATTACCAAAATTGCAAGAAAACTATTTTAAGCTAGTTGGAAAAGGTGGGTGGCTACCGATATCCACCTAGATCACTCAGCCACCATAATATTGTGCACAACACCTTCTACGGAGTAGGTTTTCCTACATAATGTCCTCCTATTGTTCCCTCCTAGGCCTCTACTAAAATCCTAGGCCTTTCATGTTCTAGTACACATCTTTTCAAGATGCTATCTACACTTATATTGTAGAAGTGTCATGCAATCAATTGATAGTATGCAGCTCAGACTACCATATTTTTCTTCTACATAGTGTTGAACTCTTGTGGTGTGGTCCATGTACTCAAGTGTTGAATGATGTCAGCAAAATTTTCATCATCTACTTGAACTGAAAATAACTATGCATCAGGGAAGTTGTCCTTTAAGTTCGTAGGTTCCTCCCCATTAGTGATCCTTGATAAGTAATCAAGTCATGCATTCAAATTCCCTGGTTTGACTATCACTTCAAAGTCAAATTCCTGAAACAACAGTAACCATCTACAAATTCTCCCCCCCAACGCTATCTTATTGACTAGGTATTTGAGAGTTGAATGATCTGTAAACATCTTGAACTTTTTTCCAAGTAATGTCTGAACTTATGTAGTGCATAGAATATAGCTATGCCTTCTCTTTATATGGTATTGTAATTCTTATCTGACTCTGACAGTTTTATGATAGCAAATGATATAGGATGTTTTGATTCCCCTATTCCTCATTTTTCCAGAATAGCTCCAAGTTCTATAGCTAATGCATCTACAAGAACATGAAGTGTCATTTCCCAATATGGGAATATTATTATTGGTATTTTTACCATCTTCTCTTTTAGAGTGTCTAATCCTCACTAACAGTCCTCATTCAACTAAAATTTACTATCTTTCCTCAAGATTTTCTCCATTGGCGCAGTGATCTACACATACCCTTTAATGAAATTTTTGTAGTATCATGTGTGTCCCAATGTTTCTCTCAAGTGAGGTACTAAATTTGGTGGTGGTAAATTGACAATTACTACAATCTTGGCAGAATCTACTAGCAAGCCTTGTTTGCACACTATATGGCCCAATAGTATCCCAAAAGGTGTCCCAAAGATGCATTTCTTGATATTTAGTGATATATGACACTACCTGCATCTTTCCAACATCAACATTAACACCTCTACATGGTCCTTCAATAGACTGTATATTGTCCAATCATCCAAGTATACTTCTAATAATTGATGGATGCATTTTTTAAAAGAAGTTATGTATACTATTGATAATATAGTTGGTGAATTATTCAACCCCAAAGGAATGATTGTGTACTGGTAAGATCCCCATTATGTGGTAAAAGTGGTCTTCTACCTATATTATGGAGATATCTTGATCTGATGGTAGCCTGATAATCCATCTATGAATGAATATGCTTCCTGGCCTCTTACATTATCTAATACTTCATCTATGAAAGGGGTAGGGAAAGGGTCATGTAGGAAAACATCATTCATCTTCCTTGGGTCGACACATATCCTTATCCCTCCCTGCTTCTTCTCCTGAACTACCATAGGGATTGCCCATTCATATTCCTCCACTGGTTCTATGATTCCAACCTCCAACATTCTGTCAATTTCTTCTTTGACTTTCTACTTATTTATTGAGTTCAGTCTATATGGTCATTTTCTGACTGATCTAGCCTCATATTTGAGAGGCATCTTCATCTCTCCTAGTTCTTCTGCTATTCCTTTCATCTCTATAAAGTTTGTTGGGAACAGGTCATTACACTCACACAGTAACTCTATTATACTTTCTACTGTTTTCTCATCCCAGTAATCTCCAATGCTGGCCATTTTGGGATTCTCAGTTGTCCCAATGTTGAATTTCTTCACCTTGATCGACACAACAAACACATCTAATTCCAGAGGTGGTCCTTCCAGCCCTATTTCAACTTCAACTTTTGTAATATGAATGTTGTGTGGGTCATCTTCAGCTGGTGCTTCTTCCTGCACATGGTAGCATGGCATTAATTTTTTCACTGTTTGTTTGTTCTATTGTTGGTATTCTGTTATAACTTAAACCTATGGTTATTATATGAATATTACCCCTCTGATATGTTTGAGTGTTGAATCTATGTTGGGGTTCTCATGTTCAAATGAGAAAGTGACTGTAAAATTTTGTTGCAATACTATCCATTCTACAGTTCCTCTATGCATTTCCTGGTCCACATACCAGTTTTTTGGGATTCCTTCTAGTTTATGAATAAAGTGATGAGGATATTCCTTTGGTGGTGTCATCATCCATATTTTTCTACACTTCTCCAAGTGTTCCAAATGTGACCCCTTTCCATCATATATTGGCATCATTCTTCTCTTCTTCTCTGCATCGAATCTAATGTGCAATAATCATTTGCATTGGCACCAGTCCTTAACAGTCTGTTTACGTGCACCCCACCATCTTGTAGGTGTTGTCTTTAGTTCTATATCTAGATCTAATATCCTCTGATTTGTTAACACTTAATATTCATATCATTTTAGGCATTCTTCTAGGTCATTCACCCCATGAAACCATGAGGTTCTCTTATCTATGTACCTACCCATCTTACTATGCGGTCTATGCTTGCGCACCTTCTCGTGGAGACTTCATGTAATCTATGTTGTCAATTATCCAACCATGTATCTGATTCTGGCATCCATGATGTGATACTTATCCAACTAAGTAACCCATCTACATATTTATTCACACAATGTTCTTCTCGCACGGTGGTTCTGTACATCTAGTTAATTTCCTCCAGGTCTAAACAAGTGGGTTCTACAAACCTTTCTCCTTCTGATGTGTCTAGTGTCACAACGAATCTGTACTCACCTAAATTAAAAGTCATCTTCCTCGTCTTCAGATTGATTATATCTTGATTATCAAATTCTCAATCCAAGCTAAGCAATACTCGATACAGTGTTGTGACATCCATTATTTCTATCACTTCAAAGTATTCCTTAGTGCGCACTCCATCTAGATCTACTGTCACACCCTATAGCCTTCCAATTGGCAGAACCCTGTGTTGATTTTCTAGTTTCAGCTGAACAAATGAATATCCTAACTTAGGCTCTCCCATACATTTCCATGTCTTCTTGGGTAACACATTCACCTTAGAGCGTAAATCTAGTATGATATCCCCCATATTGAAATCTCCAATGTTAGCATTTAATCTAAATTACCTTCTTGTATGAAGGTGATTGGTTGTTTTCTGTTCTAATTTCCCCTCTACCTCTGAGCTACATCTTTCTAGCATTTTTTGGAAAATTTTAACAGATGACTGGTCATTTAATAGCTTAACACAAGATTGCAAAACATCCTTCATGGTACTTACTTTTCCTAGAGGTTGCATCTCATTAGTGTGATCCAGTGATGGAGGCATCTCATACGTTGGTATGAAATGTGTATGCTCCGCAGTTGATGTAGATGAAATGTTTGGATTCAAGAATTTTTATATGTATTTCTTAAATATCTCCTTTTCATTATATGCATCAAACTGCTTTTGTGGTTCAACATTCTTCTTCACCCATTGGTGTTGTGTTGGATCTTGTCTTACTGGGTCACTTCCTATCTTAGCTCATCTGCATCTGACTATGTTGATATTCCTTCTGTCATCCATTGCTTTTAGAGAAATCAACTGAACATTCTGATTGTTATGATTTCTCTTTTCCTGGATTTTCCCCAATAGTGTCAGATAATCTTTTGTGTCATGATCTGATGCGCGACAATACATACAGGTCGTAGGTGGAAGTGGACATTCTCTTGCATAACGTCCTGGTTGTTGAAATTTGTGGCATACCACGGGTCCTCTACCTCTTCTAAATCCTCATCTACCTCATCCTCCACCTCTGTATCCAATTCGATCTCCTCGCAGTGCTATGCACTGGGGCATCTAGTTATACTGGGTGAGATTGTCCTATGGYTGCATGATATTGTACTTTGTTGATGTAGTGTTATATTTTTGTGGCGTAATTGTGTATGGGGTTGGTACTTGGTTAAATTGTGGTACATATTTCCCTGTTATCATCTCTTCATGCACCCTATAGGTATCTGATGTCTGTTCCCTCATCAGATCCACTGTCCTGCAATMTTTGTCATCATGGCCTTTTGAATTGCAAAAGTTGTAATATGAACTCTTAGGCACCATATGGTATTTCTGCATCATTGGACAATGATATGGATCATGCCCCTGTGTCTTACATATCTCACACCATAGTCCTCCTGATGGAAAAGGGTTTGGCATTCATGTTTCCATATACTGCATGAATGTTGGGCATTCATTCTTGTGGTGTTCTTCTGTCCTACATGTGGTCCATTGACTTCAATTGGGGATAGCACTTCCCTGTGAGGTGCTAAGAAAAATAGATTGTGTGACTTAGTTCTTTATTTCTTCCCCCCTACCACCAATCACTTTACTCTATTTTCCCTCTTTGTTACTTTTCTTATTTCAAATGAAACTCAAATATGTAGATATACCCCAGTGCCTTTATTGGTCCATGTAGTCTTTTATTCAAAATAAGCTACTGAGTCAAACTGAAAATCAAAATAGCTATGTACAAAATGAACGACCCTTGGTTCATTGGGAAAAGTAATGCTTCAGGAAGCGCCCATCAATTGGGCCTCCAAAAATCTCAGCATCATCCATATTTTTCAATATAAATGCATTATTATCCGAAACTTTGACTGCTTTGAAGGGACCAAACCAAAGGTTATTGAACTTACCATGCTTGGGTTTGTCCTCCCTCCTCGAATCCCATCTCAAAACTAGGTCACCCGCTTGAAAGGTATATTTTTTTCTTTTCTTGTCAAAGGTTTCCTTGACCTTGCTCTGGTATGCCTCAGTCTTCTCATTTAATTCTTCTCTCCTTTTTCGAACTTCAATAATTTGAAAAATTATTCTATGGATGTCATTAGGCTCCTCCACTTCTTCCTGCAAAAATTTAAACACTGGTAGACCAAGATGAGTTGGAAAAAAAACATCCACCCCATAGACTAACTAAAATGGAGAGGTTCCCAGTGATTTCTTGGTGCTTATCCTCTCATCCCACAAGGCATACTTCATCTTGGAATCCCATGACTTTTTATTTTCATCCAACAACTTCTTGATGATCCTGATGAGGATTTTATTGGATGACTCTACCAACCCATTTCTCTGTGGGTAATATGGTGTAGAGTGTGTCAATATTATGTTGTAATTCCCACAAAAATCAATCATGGCCTTGGATTTAAATTCTTGAGCGTTGTTTGTTACTAATTTCCTGGGAATCCAAACTTGGCAAAGATATTTGTCTCCAAGATGTTCATGATCACCTTATCGATAGCATTCATGGTAGGAACACCTTTATGAGAGAATAACACACCTTTATATGAGGTTCCAACACACCTTTATTCAAACTTTTAAATATTTTCCGAACGTTAAAACTCATAAAACAACTTATTTTCTGTTGTTTGCAAGAATAGGGGCATTCTTGCAAACATTGTCTTTTTGCATCAAAAGGCCTAAGTTAACTTGTTTGCAACCTAGTAGTGAAATAACCATGGTGATGTGTCTTATTAAATTCCAATAACTTGTACTAACATTATAAAGAACAAGGAAATGATTAAAAACAAATAGGAAGATAAAAACAAATTAAAATAACTCAACACATCATTGAAGAGAAACTAAGTAAAAACTATGCTGACGGAGGGATGGGTTGATGGAGGAATATAAGCAAGAGGTCGAGACCTAATATTTAATAGATGCATTGGTTGTGAAGTCACAGGGGTACACATGATGACGATTAAATGCATTGCAGGGTAGTTGATTTCATAGGGACATGTTGTATCTATTTGAGAGCTACTGACGGGCCTTGGATGCATTGGGTGTGAAGTCACAGGGGTGCTAATGATGAGGTACAAATACATTGTGAGGTAATGGGTGTCATGTTGAATATATTTGAGAGCTACCCACATGCCTTTGATGCATTGGTTGTGAAGCCATGTTGTACTATGGATATTCGTTGAGCTTGTGTGGCAAGAAATAATACCTCCCTAGTTAAGAGGGAGTGTTTAAAATTTATAACTATAGTCAATATTCATGGGGCACATGCATAGTCATGAAACTATGGAGGATATTGTGTGTCTTTGGACAATATTTTATGCTACTATGGTGTTTGTGTACCATCAGAGGAGACTATATGTCTCTAGATAGTAGTTGTGCACTACCACAGTGGTTGTGTACCACTGGACGTGATTGTGTGTCATTGGATAGTAGATGTGTGATAATAGTAGTGGTTGTGTACCATTGGACAATAGTTTTTCACTATTGTGGATCAACAAAATCTTGCTCTATTGGATAGAATTATAGTAGTTGTGTGCTACTAGATGATTTCCATGGAGACTACTATATTGCTTGGAAGTAGTTTTGTGCTATTGTTTGATCACAGAGACTATAATAGATGATTTGAGCTATCGATGGTATCATAGTAGTGTTGTGACACTAGTTGAATGTAGAGTAGTTAGTGGACTAGTATATTAATACATCATGGAAATATTCCTTCCTAGTTAAGAGGGAGCATTGATGTTTGAGGAAACAAGCATGAGACATTCTCCCTAGATGGTCCTATGTGGACTAGTAGGGGGGAGTTTGGACTTCATATTGACATGCCTCAGTTGGTAAAATGAAGGAAACAATACATGAATACATTGGTTTCATGAGAGAACCTCGATATGTCAAGTATAGTCCAATATGAGTTAGCTTGATCATCCCCAAAGAACTAGCCACCTCTTGTAGGATGATCTAGATCAAGTCTTGTGGATATTGACTACATGATGTGTATGGAAACAAGTGAATGGACCTAGTAAGCATCATGTGTAACTTATCCTAGATTGGGATGCATACCAATGGAGATAAGATATATTTATCACAAGGGTGTTCTTGTGATAAATGGTTCCAATTGTAGTCTTTCCTTGATCATGACAATGAGTGATATGGAATTGAGGTGATTGAGTTGATTTCCATGTATTAGATAGCATTGGGATGAAATTCACTCATAAGGGTGTACCTGTGGTAAATAGAATTGGTGTGATATTTTTCCTTACTCATAGTGATTTGAATTGGAATGGTAAAGACTTAAATATGTTAGATGCTATCACATGCGGACCCATAATGAGCCTCATCTCAGAGAGAGTCAATTGGCTCAGAGGGAGAGCCACAAAAGGAGTTCCCCTTGGTTTAGGTGGGAGAGAGACGTCTCCAAAGACTTACTGGTGTCATGAGTCTAGAGTGAAGTTTGTATACTTTAGAGAAAAACTTTGGCATGATGAAGAATGTCTCCCTTGTAGAGAGGCAATGTTGATGTTTGGACAACATCGGGAAGACATTCTTCCATATATATATATATATATATATATATATATATATATATATATAGATATATAGATAGATAGATAGATAGATAGATAGATAGATAGATAGATAGATATAGATATATATGGAATGATATTCATAATACAAAGTATACCTTTATAATAAATATGTAGTTATTTATTATCCAAGGGACGCATCCTTTCATGAATGGTCACCATATGTTCTATATATATATGGAACACTAATCATTGTAATAACATATTCATATACAATATCATATCTTATGAAAATTAAACAATGGGAAATCTCAATCTAGTGAAGGCTCACTAATTTTTAGTAATTTAGAAGCATCCCCTAGCCTCCTTCACCAACCTATATAAAGAAGGAATTCCATGGGAAAGTGGAGGATGAATCTATCACATGTACATGCTAGATAAATTTCATAGGATCTCTTCCGTATATATCGGTGTTCACATCAAGTTAGCCTTGCTCATGTGAGGGCTAAGGAGGATCTACAGAAAGGGCCCAAGGAGGACTTATTTCATGACTCAAGGTGTTTTTCATGATTAATGTACTATTTATACATTTTTTATATAGATGAGTATGGTTTTACCCTTCCAATGAGTGTGTATTTAGTAATTGGTACTTTCTTGTGAAAGATCTAATATTTCCTTGAGTATATTAGGCTGGATTTGGTTTCGATTTGCATTCCTTATGAATGAATGGGTTTGATAATGGTGTGTATTGTATCTTTGTGTGCAGAAAGAAGATTGCAAGAGTTGGAGTTTTATTTCTAGAGCAGTATTAGTTGGGGACATGCAAGGAAAACCTTCATAAATATGGTATGTCTTTCCATCCCACTTTAATCACATAATTAGGAAAAATATGATATATTTGTGGAGAACCTTGATGTGATCTATCCCACTATATATGTTGGACCAACGGAAGATCCAAGGGTGAAATCAGCTATCCATATGAGGGAAATCTCTACTAACACCTACTGAGTAATGCAGTTGGATACTCAATCCTATATAAGAGTGTTAGAATATGTAATGATGAATAGTGTGGTATTGTTGGAATGTATTAATTTGGATGGTAATTATGTCTACTCTTATGTAAAAACTTTATCCTAGATGCATAATGAAGTAATAAATTGTTGTTATCATTCACTATATAAAGAGATGAAATTACATTTATCCCACATGTATTTTGGGATGTAACTCCTCCATACCTCTTGGTATATAACATAGGTAAGAGATACCCATTAGGTACATTGAAATGAAGGATGACATAGTGATAATATATATTGGAATGATGTGAATATGGATTCTGATGTGTGGGATCTTAAGTGTACTATTTTTCTATTGTCTACTTCTTATTATGATTATAAGTTGTTTTTATATGGATAGGTGGATAGACTTGTAAGGTGCTTGTGTTTAATATTGGTGTATGTTTATTCGTATGTCTCAA
Organism: Picea mariana; assembly: GCA_032191745.1. Taxonomy (NCBI): domain Eukaryota; kingdom Viridiplantae; phylum Streptophyta; class Pinopsida; order Pinales; family Pinaceae; genus Picea; species Picea mariana. The sequence goes on from JASDQU010736069.1 coordinate 528,186, forward strand.
TATTCTAACATGGTATTAGAGCTAGTTATTGTGCTCTACCTCCTTCAGTAATTTTTTCTTAATTTTTGTTTACATAGCAACATATTTATTTGGGATCTCCTTATTTTTTAGTTTGACCATCGAATCTATCCATTAAGGCTTATATTTTGATTTGGTCATTTTTCTACGAGATTCAATTTTTTTCTCAAAATCCTAACCTTTCTTTTTCCGAGTTCTCAAATTTTTTGTGCATTTAAAAAAAAATGACCTCACCATTGTCTCCAGAGTAAAGAAATCAATTGAGACTGAGTATTGGTTCCTTAAATTTGGCCTTTGTTTTCTCAAAATTGAATTAATTATCCTAGATTAGCTTAGGAAATTTATTATTTTTAGCTTAAAGGTTTTTGGGCACTTTTAGGACTGGTAATATACCAAGCCTGTTTTTTTTTACTAAACCTACTTTTTTATTTTGAAGATAATATCTTTTGATCCATAAGGTATTTTTGTGTGAATTCCTATTAAGAGGCCTATTTCTCTTGCTAGAAGGAAAATTTATGCTAGAATATCATTTTCTTACCCGTACAATCATTTTTCTCACCTAGTATGCAATTGTTCTATGCCTGAGTGTACAATTGACTGTTCAAACCTTTAATTCATCTATTTGGAAGTTAGATCTTCCTGATTAGAGGTTTCTTTTGGATTATTGGTTGTTCAATTATTTTTTGGGCGTGCCTTTCACCCTCCAAATAGGTTGTATGACCACATTTCTCTTACAATGAGGATTGTATTGATGGATTAGTGCTTAAGGTAATTTCCCTCTTGGTTTTTCTACGTTGTTTCTTGCTACAGGTAATTTCCAGTGTGGCTTTTTTTAGATTGGTAGCTCATAAATAGGATAATTTACTTCTAGCATTCATCATAGGTAAAAGCAATTATGTTTATTCATGTCATTACCTTCTTGTATTTTTTCATTAGGGTTTAGTTTCTTAGTTTTTTCATCATGTTTGTAGATATTTTCTGTTGTTCTTGATTTTCTCTTATCACTAACCTTCCCATGTGGAATATCATTTTTTACATTTGCAAGAGCGTGTGTCTCTATAATTTATCATGTTAACAACAAGAGACCATCCAATGCTTAAGGCTTAGTTTCTTAATGCTTAGATTTTTGAAGTCATATCTTTTTTCTTTTTTTTTTTGTCATATTTTTCTCTTTATTTATATGTTGTTGTTGACCCTTGTTGTGTAAAAGAATTTTATGTTTTTATGGGATTATCATGATCATTATATTCTTTACCCTTGGAAGTTGTTCTATGCATATTAGCTCTCTATTTTGTTCGCTTTCTCCACATGGGGTTTTGTGAAGAGTTGTGGGATAGCTTGGTTCTAAATATTGCTCATATCTTGAGTTTATAAGAATATTGATACTATCATTCAACATTAATTCTTGATAGTTGCAAGTGTCTTATTGTTGCACTTTATTGAGTATATGATTACAGTCGTAATGGCGTCCTACATTGTTCCTCACTTCAACTTACCCTTAGTGGCAACAAAGTTTGAAACTATTTCCCAGTTTATCTAGGATTCTTAAAGTTGTAAACAAGGGAAATGTAATGTAATGTAATGAAATTTTGTTTCATATCACCACATTCCATTAATAATTTAATGTAATGAAGTTCCATCCTCTACTATAAAGTCATGATGATTATTTCTGGGGATCATTTTTCGATTGATAGACCATTTGGGTCTTCTCTTCGCAATGTTATATTTGTTGATGTTTTTGGTAGCCATGGGAGGTATTAAACTCCATGGATAAACCTTTGACTAGAATAGAAAATTCTGGATGAAAGAGAAAACCTAAACAAATGTGTGAAAACCTTGGAACACAAGTCAACTCAACAGAATAAATAATATTGAAGTATTATATGCAAAAATGGGCAGGTCAGACCTGTTTGAAGAGACACCTCTTCACTTGGTCAAATTAGTATAAATAGAATGATTTTGATCTCATTTTTTAACACACTCACACTCAATAAAGTGGTGTGCAATTCTAGAGGAAGAGTGTAGTTGCAACAAATGCAGTTAGGTACTGATCTTGCTTTATGGTTTGGGACATTTTACTTGGTGCACTTCCTTTGGATAAAGGGAACTCTCTCTCTCTCTCTTGTGGTTATCCTTTGGTTCTAGTGTTGATTCCAAAATCATTCTGTCTCAAAGGTTACAATAATCATGGGTGGCTACATGCCTATGGTTGGGTGACAATATTGTGATATTGGCTATGGTTAAATGAGCACAATATTCTAATAGGTTATGGGCCCACACCACCTTAGGAACATTCTAACCACTAGAAGGTATATCTGCAACTGTCTGTCAATCTCATTGTAGCACAATTGTAGTTTTAGTTTCAGTTGCAACACCAATTGTAGTGCCAATTACAGTGCTAGTTGCAGTACTAGTTGCAATGCCAACACCACTTTTAGTACCAGTTGCAGTGAAAGTTTCTATGAAGTATTGGGACTAATTTTTGGTTATCCTAGTGCACCCTAACCCAACACATCTCTTGGTTCCCTCAACCATCAAATCATCAAAGTTGAATTTTTGGGTCAAATTCAACGTTTGACTAGTCAAGGTCAAAGTTTGACTGATCAAAGTCAAGGTTTGACTAGTCAAAGTCATGGTTTGACAATTAAAATTCAAAATATTGGTCAAGTTCAAAGTCAATGAAAGTCATGAATTCATCCATAAAATTAGGGTGGCACAACAGAAGTATTGTCTCTTGGTAGAGCACGGAAGATAAGGATTGACATCATCCTTGCAAAGAGCAAAGGGTAAAATTATGGAACCACGTACTAAAGAACAAGCATTAAAGGATGAAGAGTTTGATTTTCAGAGCTTCCAAGCACATGAACGTGGAGTAAGAGAAATAATAAAAAGAAACTATTGTAGATCTGAATCTCTTGAAAGAGAATGGATCTTTGTTTAAGAATAAATCGTAGAGCCATAAAGATCTCAGATCTAATACATTCAAAGGAATAATAGACTCTCTAGGTTGGAAAGAATACTTGTCTTACAAGAAAAAAAACTCAAGTGAAACAATAGCCAGACTCCAGGTTTGCATATCAGGTTTGATATTTTTATTATTGTTTCGTAAGTGAGTATTGCAATCCTTTAGATTTTATTAATACTAGGAACAAATGAATCCTTAGTACCATGTACAATTAATCTAAATTCTTATTGTATTTAATTATAATATGAACTAACATATCCTATAGAACATATTTATTGTTCTTGTTCTCAGGAAGGACACCTTGGTAATGATATAATGAATTACCATGAAATTGATATCTTCTTAAATAAAATGATATTATATTGGAAATACTCTTTCTCTTGTTGTTTATGTTTTGGGCAGGTTATCCTATGTATTCCAGGAAGGTTACCTCAGAAAAGAAATACTTGAAAGAAATAAGAGGGAGTCAAAAGTCATAGGGAGTCATTGATCACAAATAAGAAAGGTTTTTTGAAACCTTCTAGGATGCATAGGGACATGCAACTGACAAAAGCGTGGTTCAATGGCTGCAGTGCCATTTACAGTGCCAGTTGTAGCACCTATTGCAGTGCTAACACCAATTGTTGTACCAGTTGCAAGGAATTTTTTTGTGAAGTATTTGGACTATTTTTTTTTATACTAGTGTGCCCTAATCCAATGCATCTCCTAGTTCCCCAGCCGTAAAAAACATCAAAGTTGATGTTTTGGGGTCAAAGTCAACATTTGACTGGTAAAATTCAAAGTTTGATTGGTCAAAGTCAAGGTTTGACTGGTCAAGGTCAAAATATTGGTGAAGGTGAAATTCAGAGACAGTCATGATTTCCTCCATAAAATCAGAGTGGCATAGCAGAAGCATGGTCTCTTGGTAGAGCATGGAAGATAAGGATTGACAACATCCTTGCAAAGAACAAAGGGTAAAACTACGAAACCACATTCTGAAGAGCAGGTGTTCAAAGAAGAAGAGTTTGATTTTTGGAGCTTCCAAGAACATGAACGTGGAGCAAGAGAAATAATAAAAAGAAACTTTTGCAGATATGAATATAGAAGGGATATTTGTTCAAGAAGCAATTGTAGATCCAGAAAGATCTGAGGTATAATAAATTAAGAGGAACAACATACTCTCTAGGCTGGAAAGAATACTTGTGTTAGAAGAAAAGAAACTCAAGAAGAACAATATACAGACTTCAGTTTTTCATATCAGGTTTAATGTTTTTATTAGTGTTTCTTAAGTGAGTATTACAATCCTTTAGATTTTATTAATACTAGGAACAAATGAATACTTAGTATCATGTACTATTAATATAAATTCTTATTGTATTTAATTGTAATATGAACTAGCATCTCCTCTAGGAGACATTTCTTATTCTTGTTCTCAGGAAAGACAACTTGGTAATTCTATAATGAATTACTCTGTGTAAGCAATAATCTATTCATGTCCCAATGTAGTTAACCCATGATACCACTAGTCATTATCTTTAACCCCCAAGTAAATGGTGGAAAAATTGATGGCATCCATCTCTCTCATTAGGTTAAGCTATAAATAGGTATCAATCTGTTGGAATCAATCTTTAACAGTCACCTTGGAAGACCCATTAAAGTATGGCGTCTACATCTTACCTACCCTGTGCTCCAATTCATTTTTGTTCCTTTGATACTATTTAAGCCTACCCATGAATTTTATCCCACAATATTGGTTCAATATGATCTATCTTTTGAATCCTACACTCAATAATTCATATTCCCTGGCATATTCCTCAAAATTATCCTCAATCTCATTGTAGTGGTTGTGTTGTGGCTAGCCATCCAAAAATGTAGGTAGGTAGGGTTTAGGGTTTGTTCTACTATGTGTTATCCCTTTAGAAGATCCTCCTCCAAAACTATGCCCCTCAATGTGGTAATGAAAGTAATGTTCCCGATGAGTTGTAGTTTTCTCATGAGAACCAATAGCTTCCTTGTTTGCATAAATTTTTGGTGCTTTCCTCACATGGGTTATCTATAATAGGAGTTGCACAATATTCTCCTAGTTAGAATTTATTCTTTCCAATGTCTCCCTCATTTCAAATTGTCCCCTGCACATTGTTTTATGGTTCTCTTGTAGATGGTGCTCAAGTGCACTTTTTGTATGATTTATGGAGTTTTGTAAATCCTTTTTAATACCTACTAAAACATGTGGCTCACTTTCCTCACCTGGACCTTTCATCTCTGTCTCTAGTTCACTTGTCTACTTTCTGCGTCCTCCCATATACATACCATTGAACTTATACATGTGCTAATCCCCATTGGTTGTGAGGATCAACGTTATAATACCATTGTAATGTTCCCAAGCCATGTTTTTGTTAGGAACTGTTGATTAATTAATTGTTTATTGGTGTTTACTATGTTTTCAAGTTTACTTTAGATAGTTGTGCATTGATGGTTTATTCATGGGATATTACACATGGAGATATAGATCTAACATATATCATAAAAAAATAACAAGATGCGATCATATAACACCAATATAGAATCAATAGATTCAGATATGACCTTTATTTAGATACTAGAGTGATCCAGGTACAATGGATTTGTAGATCTAAGAAAATACAATAAGAATAATGAAGCTAGAAGAATAGTTGCTCCATGATCCGCCGGATCTTTTAATGACTTAGGTTGAGTTTAATTTTGCATGCATTAATTAACCATTTGAGAAAAATTAGTGAAGAATGAGGAAAGAAGAGGGATTATGACAGCCATATACATATGTGTAGATCTGAAATGCAATAAAAGATAGCAAACCATAACACGTAGATTGATAACGGAGTTCGGCACAACTTTGCCTACGTCTCCGGGCCTTTTCTCTGTGGGAGGCTTCTTTATTTCTGTTTGAAAGCTCAAAATTACATCACTGCAATGCCAAATGGCTACAATACTGATCTAGTCATGTTCTCCCAGATCTCTATAACCATGCAAAAGAAACGGCACGCAAAACGGACGTCCAGAGCTCCCAGAAATGGTCCGACAGCGTCTCCTCCTCAACAGCTTCTCTGCCTCAAAATGACTTTAGCTTGGTTTCCCTCCAGTATAACTCCGCTCTGACTACTCTAATGGCTTCGAAGCAGCCAAAAACCCCTATCTGGGCTCTTTCGGCACCTCAGTCAGTCAAAAAATGAAGAAGTTATGCCTCCTAGAAGTTTTCCCCTTCAAGCTTTCTGTCACTCGTTCTACAGAACGCACTCCTGTAAAATGAACCTGGCTCACACGCAAATTTAAGCGCAAAAGCTTGGCACCGGGCGCAATTTTGCCAACGGTGCAAACTGTAGAACGGTTAGGGTGTCTCCAGGCCCTAACCGCCTAGCACTAGGGCACATGGGTCATACGACCTCGGGCTATTGAAAAAAGGTGCTAACCGTTACAAAACCATTTGAAACCACATTTTAAACCGTGCACATATGGTGGTTGTAATGTAACCACGGGCATAACATTTAAAACCCCCGCACACATGGTCACATGTAACAAAGCAAAAACCCTGGCTTAAAAAAATCCTACGTGCACATAACTGTCGGGCCACAATGTATATAGTGCGGTCATATTTCAATGCAAACAACCACGGGCCGGGGCTAAGCCCCGGCCTGACCTCCCGCCAATTACAAACTCATATGAACTTAAATATAAAAATATCCACACACATGTTAAGAAATAAACGGTGTAATATTGGTCAGCGGAGGTTTGTGAAGGCTTTACATAGAGGGGGAGGTCCGGGGGTCGAACCCCGCGGCCTCCAATACATTTTACATAAAACCAATCAGCTAATAAATGAGTGACACGTGGCACCCATGGATTGGGCCACATGTCCTCATACCATTTGCCACCCAATGGACACGTGTCACTTCCGGATTCGACATCTGCCAACCAATGAATGCTTGCCACATCACCACATGACACGCCATCTTTCGTACGCCATGTCATCTGACACATAGGCTGCTAACGTCATCCCGTGCCACGTGTCACCCTTACAGTGGTGACATGTGTCACCTCGGGATAGGTCCAACTATATGCCCAAAAGTCCAAATCTGCCTGGCACATGTCATCACCCGAGGCTTCCACGTGTCACCTGTACGGACCTGCCATGTGTCGCCTGTATGGACTTGCCACATGTCACCTGTATGGACATGCCATGTCAGCGTACGGACATGCCACGTCAGCGTACGTATGGACTGCACAGTCAGCAATTTTTTTGCCTGTTTGACTTTTCAGACAGAATGTGATATCTTCTGCATACGAACTCCGTTTGACAAAGTAAATATACCATCGGAATTAGGAAGAAGAGACGGACGCAATGGTGTTGGTTTCGTTGGATTCCGAGCACTTTCATTTTTGAGCATTTTTCAAGCCCTATCAGGCTTCTGGATCCGATTTCGGATCACACCTCCCCACAATAAGACCTTTTGGTCCCCAAAAGGTTACTGACCACTCAACAAGCTCGGGATAGGCCACCTGGCTTGCTCTGGATCCGATTACATTAGTGGAAGCAAAATACAATGAAGTTGAGACATCCACTTCTGGCAGAACCAAGTGACTGTTTTCTTTCCTTCACGATGTTCCTCTTGCTTCGCTGGTAATCCTTCCTCCTTCGTGAGTAAATGAAAAATCCTTTTGTCCTTCCTTGGACGAAGCTCCGGATTAAGCTTCCAACAACTAGCCTTTTGATGTCCACTCTTGTTGCAAAATGTGCAACGAGTTTTTGGCACCCAGACCTATTTACCCTTCTCCTTCTCCCGTTGTGGACTTGAGCCTTTATGTCGTTTTTCCTTCCTGATCGACATAGGTTTCCTGTACAAAGTTTGTCTCTTCCAACACTTGGCAACACAATGCTTAGGTGAATGACAATAAGTACATGGATAAAGATTCCACAAGTTCCGGTTTACTTGATTATGCTTGTTATAATCAAAAGGAGAATTAATAAAAACATGACCATTATACCTTCCATGTTGATCTTCACTTTTCTTTGGAGACGACTTGCATTCACGACCACAACCCTTAAGTGATGCACCATTTCCTTTTGTGAAGTGTTCTTGCAATGTCTTAAGTTGGCCATTTGAAGCATTACTTTCTTCCAAAGTCTTGGAACCTAGCTTGGAAGACTCTCCAAGGTCCCCTTCTCTATATCCCAATCCTAAGTATCGAGGCCTTTCCTCAACCTCAATAGGATTTACAATGCCTTGACCTCTACATCCAAGGCCCTTTCCTTCTTCATAACCCATCTTGGTTAGTATTCTCAAACCTACACCTTTTGTATGTTTTTCGAATGCACCAAAACCAACTTGATGAGAATGAGGAAAATTTGATGAGGAACCTTCACTGCATACCTCAGATATGTTTTCTGAAACAGATGTAGAAGGCACTTCCTTCAATCCTTTTTTTCCTTTGTTGTTCTTTGAAGCTTTCACTTGAACCATGCTCTTTCATTCCAAGTAGTCTTCATACAACACCTTCACCATCTTGGCCATGGAAAACACCAAATCTATGAACTCCTTCTCATTTTGTGAAAGTCCTCCTGTAGATGCCATTTTCTTCCTTGAGATGAGCTCTTCCCTGGTTAACATGCAAAACTCAAATCCAAACGTCAACTAGCTCTGATACCACTTGATCCGCTAGATCTTTTAATGACTTAGGTTGAGTTTAATTTTGCATGCATTAATTAACCATTTGAGAAAACTTAGTGAAGAATGAGGAAATAAGAGGGATTATGACATCCATATACATATGTGTAGATCTGAAATGCAATAAAAGACAACAAACCATAACACGCAGATTGATAACGGAGTTCGGCACAACTTTGCCTACGTCTTTGGGACTTTTCTCTGTGGGAGGCTTCTTTATTTCTATTCGAAAGCTCAAAATTGCATCACTGCAATGCTAAATGGCTACAAGACTAATCTGGTCATGTTTGCCCAGATCTCTATAACCATGCAAAAGAAACGACACGCAAAACGGATGTCCAGAGCTCCCAGAAATGGTCCGACAACATCTCCTCCTCAACAACTTCTCTACCTCAAAATGACTTTAGCTTGGTTTCCCTCTAGTATAACCCTACTCTGACTGCTCTAATGGCTTCAGAGCTGCCAAAAACCCCTATCTGGGCTCTTTCGACACCTCAATCGGTCGAAAAACGAAGAAGTTATGCCTCCTGGAAGTTTTCCCCTTCAAGCTTTCTGTCACTCATTCTACAGAACACACTCCTGTAAAATGAACCTGGCTCACACGCAAATTTAAGCGCAAAAACTTGGCACCAAGCGCAACCGTGCCAATGGTGCAAACCATAGAACGGTTAGGGCACCTCCAGCCCCTAACCACCTAGCACTAGGGCACATGGGTCATACGACCTCAGGCTATTGAAAAAAGGTGCTAACTGTTACAAAACCATTTGAAACCACATTTTAAACCGCGCACATATGGTGGTTGTAATGTAACTGTGGGCATAACATTTAAAACCCCCGCGCGCATGGTCACATGTAACAAAGAAAAAACTGTGGCTTAAACAAATCCTGCGCGCACATAACTGTCGGGCCACAATGTATATAGTGCGGTCATATTACAATGCACACGACCACGGGCCGGGGTTAAGCTTCGGCCCGACCTCCCGCCAATTACAAACTCATATGAACTTAACTATAAAAATATCCACACACATGTTAAGAAATAAACGGTGGAATATTGGTCAGCGGAGGTTTGTGAAGGCTTTACATAGAGGGGGAGGTCCGGGGGTCGAACCCCGCGACCTCCAATACATTTTACATAAAACCAATCGGCCAATAAATGAGTGGCATGTGGCGCCCATGGATTGGGCCACGTGTCCTCATACCATTTGCCACCCAACAGACACGTGTCACTTCCAGATTCGACAACTGCCAACCAACGAATGCTTGCCATATCACCATCTGACACATCATCTTCCATACGCCATGTCATCTGACACATAGGCTGTTGACGTCATCCTGTGCCACGTGTCACCCTTACAGTGGTGACATGTGTCACCTTGGGATAGGTTCAGTCGTATGCCCAAAAGTCCAAATCTGCCTGACACGTGTCATCACCCGAGGCTGCCACATGTTGCCTGTACGGACCTGCCATGTGTCACCTATACGGACATGCCACGTCAGTGTATGTACCTTCCACGTCAGTTTCCGTACGGATTGTATGGACTACACAGTCAACAATTGTTTTGCCTGTTTGACTTTTCAGATAGAATTTGATATCTTCTCCATACGGACTCTGTTTGACAAAGTAAATATACCACCGAAATCAGGAAGACGAGACGGACGCAATGGTGTTGGTTTCGTCAGATTCCGAGCACTTTCATTTTTGAGCATTTTTCAAGCCCTGTCAGGCTTCTGGATCCGATTTCGGATCACTCCAAGACTTCACAAAACTGCAGATCATAGCCTCCCAAGGCTCCACAATAACCTGACGAAGAGATAAGATCAATGTTGTCCCTACGGATGACTGAATCCCTGCCTGTTGGATGATACACACCCTCCTGGTTGGTTGTAGAACCCCAATAATTTGGCCTTCCTCCTCAATGCCTCCAAACAAGACCAAAACCCCTCAAATAGTAGATCGGGGAAATATAAACCCCCATATGGAGTTTCAAGATAAATGGAGAATATCTGACCCTTCAAATGGGAAGATCCACTTTCTGCAATGCACCCTCCTTCTCTCTGAAGCTCAATATTTTGGCCTCCCTCCTCAAGGCCTCCAATAACCCCCAAAATCTCCAGAACTGTAGATCGGGGCAAGACAAACACCCTGACAAGGTATCAAGTTGTTCGGGAAAGATATGACACCCCAAATGAATGGATCATCTTTCTGCAGTGCGCCCTCCTACTCTTCAACTCATAAAAATCTCTATTAAATAATATGGCAGATGAATCTCCTCCAGAATAGGATAGAAAGGATTCCTTATGTCATACAAAGAAAACCCGTAAGTCCTTTGGCTCAAAAGCCTTCTCCTCCTCCTAGATCAAACTAATCTCCTTCAGAAGGTGCGCCCCCTGCTAGAAATCCCCTCAATGTTGCACAATGATCTCTTTTGTGATGATGAATGTGATATGAACCTGCTATAGAATTGCGTGGGAGGAATATTGCACCCTCGATACCAAGCTTGGTTGAAGATGGGTGGAATATTTCACCATCAAATTGATCTCTAGGGTTTTTAACCTCAAACCCTCAAAATGGTTTTGTTCTCAAGAGCCCAAAATGAAAAACCAATAATAATCCAAAATGAATGAGAGATGCGCCCTTTATTTCTTTTATTCTTTGTTGATTTAGTTAACCTCTAGGGTTAACTCCTAGTTTTTCCACATGTGTTCTTTTCTTTTCTTCATTTCACCTTTTTCTCCCAAAGTCAACTTAGTATTATAACGTTGTGCTCAGGTGCATGCTTTGGGATATCTTGGACCCCATGTTATGTGAGACTATAGTCTAATGGGGACAACTAGACTACTAAGTCTCTCACAACCTCTTTATGAAGAGGTGGGGGGAATTGTAGATTTTAAACTTGTACAATATCTACCGCAAATAGATATTCACTAAAAGAACATAAAATATACAATGACAAATACAAACATTACACATAGATTTTCCCCCTGGAAACCGAAACTGGGAAAACCAACATATTATATATTTGTTCATGTATGATACATTGTTTACAATAAAATATACATATAGGAGCTAGCGGAATCCAAAATCCTAATACACAACCCTAATTTCTTAATCGGAAATAGAAAATGATCAGCAAAAACCATGTGGCAAAAAACCACCTAAATATGTGACACATTTCTCGAGGCACATGGAAGTACTATTCATGCAAATAATATAACACATATCCAATAGACATTACAGTCTCCCCTACAAGAAATTTCTTTCCCACAAGCAATTATGAACATGTCTCTTGAAGAACCTGTTCACTTTCCCAAGTGACATTATCCATAGGTAAGTTCTTCCACCTGATCAAGTATTCCTTGATGCTCCTTTTCCTTAACCTCCTCTCCCTTACTTCTAATACTTCTTCCAGAATCAATATCAATTTCCCCTCTTCATCCAAAGGGGGTAGTTCCTCAATAGGAATGATTTGTTTTCCTATATCTCTTTTTAAGCATGATACATGCAATACATTGTGTATTTTGCTTCTCTATGGCATATCAAGCTCATATGCCATGGTGCCTACCCTTTTTGTTTACAATGTATGGCCCAAAGAAGCTAGGTTGGATATTTTTTCTGCCACTCCTCTTAATAGATGCATGTTTGTATGGTTGAAGCCTCAAATATACCAAATCACCAACAACAAATGTACGCTCCACCTTGTGCTTATCTTCTTGTAACATTTCTTGATTATGTGCCCTTTGCAAATGGTCTTTAGGCTCTCTGAGTATATCTTGACTCTATTGAATCCAATCATGTACCATAGGATCCCTTCTATCACCAAAGACAATCTCCACAAAGGAGAGGGGATCATAACTGTATAAGGCCTTGAAATATGACATACCAATAAACATGTGATAGGTGGTGTTGTAGCAATATTCTCCCAAGTGGAGCCACTTAATCCACGCCTTTTGTTTCCCTGAAACATAATTCCAAAGGTATCCTTCAACCCACTTGTTGACTATCTCCATTTGGCCATCTGTTTGAGGATGATAACTAGTACTGGGGGTGAAGGTGTACCCATCAATCTGAATAGCTCCTACCAAAAGGTGCTCATGAACCTGGTCTCCCTATCACTCACAATGGTTTTGGGTAAACCATGCAACCTAAAAACCTCTCTAAAGAAAAAATATGCAACCTATGGGGCACTGTAATCTATGGCAATGGAGAAAAAGTGGGAAAATTTGGTTAACCTATCCACAACCATAAAAATGAAATTGTTTCCCTAGGCCTTGGGCAATCCCGTGATCAAATCCATAGATACACTTTCCCATTGATGCTTAGTAATGGGAAGTGGTTGTAGTAACCCTGTTGGATGAGTGTGTTCATCATTTTTTTCCTGACAAGTGGAACATTCCTTCATGTGGCGCATCACATCTTCCTTCATTCCCTTCCATGCGAATCTTTCCCTTATTTTCCTATATGTTTTGACGAATCCATGATGCCCTTCTATCGGTGAATCATGGCATGCCTGTAGCACTCTGGTTTTAAAGGTTGACTATGGAACCAAGAAGATTCGGCCCTTATGATATATGATGTCATCCACAATCCTGGAATTTTCATCTTGTACCTTCCCATCCATCAATTTGTACGCAAACCTATTTTTTGAATATTCCATCAAAAGGTGTGTCTTCTAGTCAACTGAGATGTCGGTCAGAGCATAAAATGATGGTCTCCTGGATAAGGCATCAACCACCACATTACTTTTCGCTTTGAAAAATTCAATGTCAAATTCATATCACTGGATCTTGCTAACCCATTTCTGTTGTCTCTCATTTAAGTCCTTCTGATCCAAAAAGTACTTGAGGCTATTGTGATCTATCCTCACCACAAATTTTTTCCCAACCAAGTATTTGCTGAACTTATCCAATGCATGCATGATGGATAACATCTCTTTGTCATAAATGGTATAGAGAAGCTCAAGACCCCTCAGTTTTTGACTCTCATAGACAATGGGGTACCTATTGTGCATATGTATTGTTCCAATTCCATCCTCTTAGGTGTCACACTCCACTGTGAAAGGTTGTGCCAAATATGGTAGAGCCAATACTGGACAAGTGCTCATTACCTTCTTCATATTGTCAAAAGTCAATTCTGCCTCTTGACTCCACTTGAATGAGCCTTTTCTGGCCAAATCATTCAAAGGTGTGCAAAGTTGAGAGAATCCTTTGACAAACCTCCTATAATAGAAATGTATGCCAAGAAATTCTTTCAATTCGGTGAGGGTCCTACGTGTTGTCCAGTCAAGTATATATTGTATCTTCTCTTGGTGTACCTGTACTCCTTTCACCCAATCATGTGTCCCAAATAGAGAACCTCTGTCATCCCAAATTCACATTTGGATTCTTTAGCATATAAAGATTTCCCTTACATGATGGATAAGATCCATTCTACATGTTGAAGATTCTCCTCCCATGTTTTTCTATAGATCAACAAGTCATCAAAGAAGACTAAGAGTAACTTGCTTAATTTCTTGTTGAAGACATGATTCATGCAATACTAGAAGGTGGTTGGCACATTAGTAAGCCCAAATGGAATTACCAAGAACTCATAGTGGCCATAATGACATCTTAACGTTGTCTTGGGTACATCTTGCTCCCTCATTTTTATTTGATGAGAGCCATAGCACAAGTCTATATTTATGAAGTATACAACCCCATGAAGCTCATTCAATAGCTCATAAATCCTAGGGATGGGGTATTGGTTCTTGATAGTGTTTTTATTCAATTCTTTGTAATCAATGCACATGCACATTATCCCATCCTTCTTTTTCAATAATGATGTAGGAACATCATTAGAGAGCACGCAGAGCATGACCACTCAACGCCTGGGAATCTTTTCAGAATCTCAATGCTAGCAGTCATGGCGAATATTTTGAAGCACGCCTGAACTCAGTGTTGAAAAATATTTTGAAGCACGCTTGAACGATCGTGAGCGATGTGATATTTTCCACTCCTGCTCTGGAATGTGACTAAACTAAGATAGTCGTTAGGTTAGGTTTTGGAGTAGACAAGTAGTCGAGGGGAACCCTAAGGACCCTCTGAGATAAATAGAGGTTTTGTATGCTCAAATGAGGTTGCTTCAAGTTAGTAGGATATTTATGAATTTTAGTCATTGTTTTGATTATAGTTGTAGCCACTTTTACTTTTGAAGGAAGATAATAGAGGAAAATTGATGGAAATTGTTTGCAATTCCATGTTATTGTGTTTTCATGAATGAATGAATTTCTTTATGAGTAGATGGAATTGTGAATGTTAGTATAAGTTTCAATTGTTTCTCTTTTTTCTAATCGATGCAAGGTGTGCACACAGAACGTAGGGAGTGCACTGGCGGGATCTGTTTTGGTTCTGAAGTTCATAAGAGATAGCATGAAACTTTCCTCTAGGTACATAGGGTCTAAGGTTATTTCTACTATGTGTTAGCCCCTTAGAAGCTCCTCCTCCAAAACTATGCCCCTCAGTGTGTTTATGAAAGTTATGTTCATGATGACGTCTATTTCCCCCATGAGAACCATTGGCTTCCTTGATTGCACAAATTTCTGGTTCTTTTCCCGCATGGGTTATCTATAACAAGAGTTGCAAAATATTCTCCTGGTTAGAATTTATTCTTTCCAAGGTCTCCCTCATTCAAACTACCCCCTATGCATTATTTCCTGGTTCTTCTGTATATGGTGCTCAAGTGCACTTTGTGTATGATTTATGGAGTTTTGTAGCACCTTTGCAATACCTACTAAAACTTGTGGCTCACTGTCCTCACCTGAACCTTCCATCTCTGCCTCTATTTCACCTATATTCTTTATGTGCCTTCCCATATAGATATCATTGATCTTATGCATGCGCTAATCCCCATTGGATTGAAGGATCAACACTCTGATACCACTGTAATGTTCACAAGCCAATTTTTTGTTGGGAACCACTAATTAATTAACTGTTTATTGTTGTTTACTATGTTTTCATGTTTAATTCATATAGTTGCACATTGATGGTTTACTCATGGGATATTACACATGGAGATATAGATATGACAGATATCATAAAAAAATAACAAGATGCAAGCATATAACACCAGTATAGAATCAATAGCTTCAGATCTTACATTTATTTAGATAGTAGAGTGATCCAGATACAATGGATCTATAGATCTGAGAAAATACAATAATAATAAAGAAGGTGGAAGAATAGTTGCTCTAAGACTTCACAAAACTATAGATAATAGCCTCCCAAGGCTCCCCAATAACCTGATGAAGATATAAGATCAATGTCGTCCATGTGGATGACTGAAGCCATGTCTACTGGATGATATGTGCCCTCCTAGCTGGCTGTAGAACCCTAATAATTTAGCCTTCCTCCTCAAGGCCTCCAAACAAGACCAAAACCCCTCGAATAGTAGATCAAGGAAAGATAAACCCCCATATGGAGTTTCAAGCTGAATGGAGAACATTTAACCCTTCAGATCAACAGATCCACTTTTTTCAATGCGCCCTCCTTCTCTCTAAAGCTCAATATTTTGGCCTCCCTCTTCGATGCCTCCAATAACCCCAAAAATCTCCAGAACTGTAGATCGGGGCAAGAAAAACCCCCTGACCAAGTATCAAGTTGTTCGAGTAAGATCTGACTCCCCAAATGAATGGAGTGTATTTCTGAAGTGTGCCCTATTAATATTCAACTCGTACCAAACTCCAGTAAATAATAGGGAAGATGAATATCCTCCAGAATAGGCTATAAAGGATGACCTATGGAATACAAAGAAAACCCATAAGTCCTTTGGCTAAAAAACCTTCTCCTCCTCCTAGATTGAATTGATCTCCTTCAGAAGGTGCGCCCCCTGCTGGAAATCCCCTCAATGTTGCACAATGATCTCTTCTGTGATGATGGATGTGATGTGGACCTGCTGTAGAATGGTGTGGGAGGAATTTTTCACCCATGAGAGGAAGGTTGAATTAAGATGGGTGGAATCTTTCAAGATCTCTAGCTTTTGTAACCTCAAACCCTCAAAATGGCTTTGTGCTCAAGAGCCCAAAATGAAAAAGTGATAATAATCCAGAATGACTGAGAGATGTGCCCTTCCTTTCTTTTATACCCATGATATAATTCTTTATTGAGTTAGTTAACCTCTGGGGTTAACTCCTAGCTTTTCCACATGTGGTCTTTTCTTTTCTTTATTTTACCTTTTTCTCCCAAAGTCAACTTAATATTATAACACTATGCTTAGGTACGTGCTCTGGGATATCTTGGTTCCCATGTTATATGAGACTATATTCTAGTGGGGACAACTAGACTACTAAGTCTCTCACAACCTCTTTATCAAGAGGTGGGGGACATTACAGGATGTAATTCCTCCATAACTCTTGTTATATAATAGAGGTAAGAGAGACATATGAGGTACATTGAAATGAAGGATCACATAGTTATCATATACATTGAAATGATGTGAATATGGAGTGTGATTTGTGGGAGATCAAGTGTAAGACTAGATATTTCCTAATAATAAAGAAGACAATACGTTCTCGTGGATGTTTCTCCATATTGGGATTTTACCATGTATATTTGGTGTACTCTTTTTGTCTTGTCTCTTTCTTATTATGATTACATGTTGTTCTTATATGGATAGGAGGATAGACTAGTAAGGTTCTTGCATTTACTATTGTTGTATCTTTATTCATATGTCTCAATATTCTAACACAGAGAACTATGGCATTCTCTTAAGAGAGTGCAAAAACTTAGCCCATCATGTCTAGATATCATAAGAAAAATGAGACTCCTACAAAGGATTCTAAATCCTCATCTAGGACACAAGAACAAAATGATGATTTGGAAATTTCATATCCAAGTTCGAAGAGAGAATGGGAAGCATGGATATTACCATGACAAATAAGTTTTACCTCATTAATATGGTAATTAGAATATAATTTCCAAATTATACAAATATCAAAGTGAGCCCATGCATCAAGGATGTAAAGTGTAGGAGGGAGGACCTAATGAAGGAATTATCAAACCTCCATATCCTAAATTATCTTCCGAAAAAAGAGGATAAGGAAAAAATGATATGGTCACAAATGGATCAAACACTAACACATCCAAAGAAAAAAAGGACTAAGTCCAAAACATTTGATAATTTATCACACCAAGATCCATGAAATCATGGTTTCGGATCGGGATGAAAGAACTACTTCATTTCCAAGAACAATACAATCAAGCTTGATGGTAATGATCCCATGACATGGATATTCAAAATGGAACAATTTTTTGACTTACACAAAGATGGTGCAATTTTTTAAGAGATAAAATGTCATAATTAAATGGAAGGATTTAAGGTACAAACATTAATAATACATTTGTGAAATTATAAATTTTTCCTAATTTTTTTGCAATCTCATATATGGATGGATTTTCATGAGAAGTTCACTATGCTAGTAGATTAAAAATATATACTTTTTAGTGCAAAACTACAACAGATCCAAAGAACATGGAATAATAGAAATACATTATGAACACTTGAATATTGTAATTATTCTTAATGTGAGTGGGAGCATCTTAGGAACTAAACTGGTTTTCAATGTGCTTTATTATTTACAAGATTGCCCGCCCCCCGCCCCCCATGGAACACGTGTTTCCCTCTCATTAACTACGAGGAATTTGTTTCCTCTATGACATATATCTCTTGTATGTAGTAGCATCTTACATTTAGATGGCTAGGACGCATACAATGTGGGAAACTATACAAAATTCAAAAGGATTTTCGATTATTAATGCAAGTTGCTAGGATCATTAAGGTAACGTGTGGAGAAGAGTAATATGCAGATACCGGCACACATTTGGATTTTGGACTAGTCATAATGGAACCTCTATGCACTCCATATCAAAGTGTTTTAATGGAACCTTTTGATTTCATTAAAAAAAAAAATTCATTCTTTCAACTAAAAAAACATATAATATAAAAAAATAGTAAATTTTATAACAACAAATGAAAATGACAAACATATAATATAAAAAAATAGTAAATTTTATAACAACAAATGGAAAATGGAAAACATATAATATAAAAAAATAGTAAATTTTATAACAACAAATGAAAATTTTTAGAATACCCAAGATATGTATTATCAAAGCCAATGTCACCATGGATTTTGAAGGAGGATTTAACCATATCCTATCACCTTATTTTGGTTCTTCTTATACTTGAAAGTTGTATCTATACATAAAATTATATCCAATGTCTTTGGCCCATCAACTAGGGTTTATTATAGATGATTGATGGTTAGTTGAAGATGCACCTTATTTTATAGAAATTCCACATAGATTAAGTTAAACTTGGAGATCACCTCTACAAACCTCTTCTAACACATGTCCTCAAATCTTTTTCTGAATACTAGTGGTAGGTCTATTTTCTCATTTGTCAACTCCACATGCAATTTTAGGTTTTCGACCAATTTCATAAATGAATTATTACTTCACTCTTATATACAATTCTCACCAAAATTCTCATTATTTATTTTTAAATAATTTTTTGATGTTTAATTTATATCTCTTATAAATCAATTTGATAATACCTTACCAGAAGATATGCACCATGTAATGGAATCAATTTGAAATATTTTCTCAACAAAACCCAATCTCAAATGTCAAAACCTCCTTTCCACCCCAACTCCCTAGTACAATCTAATTGGTATACTAAACTGTCAGTTGTTTATTTGGCTTAATTTAGTTTTTAAAATTATATATATATATATATATATATATATATATATATATATATATATATATATATAATGTTCTATGTACCTATATACAATTGAAATAAGCGACATTGATTATTGGTGTGATTGGGAGATGGAAGTATTGATAACTTGTGTAGAAAATATTAAAATTCAATAAGTTCAAAGATATATAGGCACAAAATGGGTAGCTTAATCTCCAAGCGATGTAATCTCTTATTATTGTGCCTAACCTAGTAAGGACATCTAATGAAGCATGCAATAGACAAACTATCTAAGGGATTGACCACTTGGGCTATATGGTAAGGTCAATACGTAAGAACAATACGTGGAATAAGAATTAGGATAAGAGTTCGAATCCAAAATTTTAAATAACTAAATCATCTAAGTTGATCTTATATCTCTTACAATATAACTATAAAATCAACTATTGTGATGTTCAATAAATTAAACTAAAATTAATTTATATTGTATTTAAAAATTTTGAATTTCTTATATCTATTACAATATAACTATAATAAATTAAACTAAAATTAATTTATATTGTATTTAAAATTTTTGAATTTCTTATATCCATTACAATATAACTATAAAGTCAATTATTGTGATGTTCAATAAATTAAACTAAAATTAATTTATATTGTATTTAAAAATTTTAATTCAAAATATTGTATTTAAAAATTATAATTTAGTATTTAAAAATTTTAATTTAAAATATTGTATTTAAAAATTATAATTTAAAATATAATATATATGTTATACTAAAATTTATATTTGATGGTTATCTAAAAATAATAATATTAGATTTATTGGGAATCATGGAAGATACTATTTTGCAAAATAAAGATATTATTGAAAAAAACGTCAAATCAAAATTTAAGGAGAAAATGTGATGTGATAAAGAGTTAGAGTAAAAAAGAAAATTAAGGTATTATAAGGATGTAATTAACCCTGATCTAGAAGATCAAAATTATCTATCTGTTTTGCCAAGTGTAAAGAAAAAAAATAAGCATTGCTAAGATAAGAACAAATTCTCACAAACTCCATATTGAAATTAGGTGTTGTTCCATTCCTAAAACGCCATGGGATGAAATAGTGTGTCACCTTTGTGACACTAAGAAGGTTGAAGATGAAAATCACTTTCTATTAGATTGTCCAACCTATACACATATTAGATCTCAATTACAAAATATCGGTCACACTACCAACCTTCCTAACCCCTTAACTCAAAAAAAGTATGGTGATCTTGGAAAGTTTCTCTTAATGTGTTTGCAGAAACAAAATTCTAAAGAATCACAAGTAATCACTTATTCTCTTAAAATATGATAAACCAATTCAATCTTAGTAAACGTTAATCATCATTATCATTATTTAAAAACGCATATTTAATACTTATATATATATATATAT
>JASDQU010736069.1:561337-585607 GCA_032191745.1 Picea mariana
ATACATTTCCCTCATAAAAGAGGGTTGTCTTCTAGGGAAAAAAACCCTAACATAATCTCTACCATTAGATCTGCGACCTTATAATGAACGGTCCAGATTTACAATGAAATTACATATACTTTTACAAGGCAATTTTTGCTTCGGGGGCTTCGCCCCCAAACCCCCGCTTGCCCGCAGACCCCCCAGCCGGGGGGATCTCCCCCCCGGACCCCGCAGAGGGGGTACCCCCCCTCTGCACTCCCCCACGTGGAAGAGTGTACATACTTCTGGTGTGTAAATACTTCATGGGGTATAGACACAGCTGAAAGCAAAAAACCTCTGCATTAGGAAGATAATCAGGCTCCACAACCAACAATTATCACAATGCTCAGAGGAAAATTCACTTTATGATGCTTCCATATTTGGCACAAAGAAACATATATCCTTTCTTAATTCTCTCGCAATCCATGGCCGCACAATCTCCTTCCTCTCCACACATGTTAACATATCTGAATATGATTCATACTAGAGATGAGTGAAAAAATTATTTCACAAACAATATCCAATCCAAATTCTAACACAACCCGCTTAGAGGTTAAGCTACACATTTTTTCTTCAATATATTGATGCACCTTCACATCTTTGAAGATATTGAATTTTTAAGATACAGATACTCCATCTCTCAATCATACCAATAAAAAATATCACCTATTTTACTCCAATTGTGTATAACTCTATATAATATAATATGTGCGATTATAGATAACTAATTTTATTGAAATATATTTAGACATAACTATAGTTACATGTATTTATATGTATATCATTATAGCTTTATATATAATATATCATTTAGAAACTGAATAAAACCAAATAAACAATCAACCATTTAGTAGACCACTTGGACTATATTGGGGAATTGTGTTGATGTTTGGACAACATCGGGAATACATTCTTCCAGATATATATATATATATATATATATATATATATATATATATATATATATATGACATAATATTTATAATACAACATATAAATATACTTAGTAAATAAATAGTTACTTATTATCCAAGTGACACATCCTTTAATGGATGGTCACCATATGTTCTATATATATGAAACTCTCATCATTGTAATAAAATCAATTTAATATAAGCATTTTCTATTGTACTCGTGTCTCTATGCATGGTTATTCTTTTTGTGATCTTGGTTATTACTGCTGCTATTGCTCATGGTTTATGCTTCAGTTCAAGTAAATTTATAAAGAAACTAAATGTAATTGAACAACATTAAAATCCAACATGGTATCAGAGAAGTACTCAGTTTGACTCCCTTACAGGAGGGTCGAGTCAAATGAAAGGAAATTGAAAGTCTAAGTTATCTTAGTTTCTACTGGAGCTACAAGGATCAATGTGCACATCGCAAGAGCTAGAGACCTTGATCGGTATATCTGTGGCATAATATTTAACTTCCTCCATGTTGGAAATGATATCGTACACATTGTAACTAAAATAAATGATGGTCACGACATTGAACACTCTTCTTACCCCATATGGTGTGAAACTCCTCAGATTCATGGGATTAGTCAATGAAATCAAAATAATCCCAGATGCAGCACATTGATAAGATTTAATGGTCGACCCTACGAAGCTAGATTTCTGGACAGGTTAACGAATCATATCTTCGTGAGGCGTTGTGCTGGACAAAATTTGTTGATCATTGGCAGGTGTTGCCAATACCATGTGAATCTCTTTAAAGAGTCGATCAAATCTTGGCTTCCAATATCTAATTTGGGTGGACAGCTTGGGGTTGCGGAGGGAGCAACAACCGGGACACCGGGGCTATGTTACGGCACGAACGATCAATATGTCAACATCTTGGAGGGAAGTATGCATTATTTCCAAACAATTTTGGACAGACACTGGGAATGCTCTCTGTTGGTCTTTGAATTGGTTTTCAATATGGCATAAAGAGACCTCCAAACGGGTGAATTCAGACTTGATATTACCGAGATTTTCCTCCATGTCAATGATATATTTCGGATGACTACACCAATAATGGTGCCTGCAACGTTGGTTGCAAGTCCAGTGCCAAAATATGCCATAGAAAATATATTTAGGTAAACACTGAAAGTAAGCGAATGTGACAAATGCAGGCGAATGATCCCACTAATTTACTCTAAAAGTTTCTATATGAGTGAGCCCTACATTGTGTATGCTATAGAAAAAGATGGAATTAATTATACTAGTGGGTTTAACATTCAGAACCAGTCAAGCCTACTATGTGCGTGGAAAATCTTTAGTGGAAGAAATTTGTGACGAGCAAGTACTACCCACTACATGGGATCCATATGAATAGGGTTGTACAATACGCATTGGATTATGTTGTTCATTTATAGGAAGGAGGTTGATGTGCAATATGATGTGAGTTGTCAGGTTAGAGAGAGCATCGAAGGAGGTAACAAATAGGTAGCACAAGTGGTGGCCATAGAGGGTGATAATGGAATTGACTATTCTAACTATTGTTGTTTTGTTGAGCCTTACTCTCTTTACATTCTAGGCAACTAAGAAATGACGTGATTCTTGTTTACCCACATTCATCATTTTTGGCTAGAATGGTGGTTCTCTTTGTCTTTATTCTCATTTAGAGTCCAGATCCTTAAAAGACATAGGGAACAAAAGCATGGTTAGTGTGGCAGCGATTGTTTTGGACCAGGGTTCTCCTAGAAAGAGGGAGTCGGGTTCTCCTAGAAAGAGGGAGTCAGTTCGCTCATGCGAAGAGGAAGACATGGAGGGAAAAACCTTCCAACATAATTTCAAGGAGAGACATTGTTAGACATGATGCTTAGATTCTAGGAGAATTATACCTTCATGACGGGATCATACCAGATAGCAGAGATAGTTCCAGTGATCATGGTTACAACCATTCACAGAACAAAAGTCCTCATAAGACTTTGAGGAACATGATTCCCGAGGAGGCCTTCAACGAAGTGAAGCCTGAGGTTGGAAACTTCAAGATATTTGGGTGTCCAATATACATTCATATACCCAAAGAGAAAAGGACCAAGCTAGACCTTTCAGGAAGAAAGGGTACATTTGTGGGGTACAGTGAGTCTTTGAAGGCATACCGGATCTACATCCCTGGTCAAAGACAGATTGAGGTGAGCAGAGATGTTACCTTTGAAGAGGAGGTAGCCTTCATGAGATATACAGGATCTCACATGGATATTGATAGTGAGAAAGAAGAAGATATGGTTCCTTCTCCCCCACACCCTCCAATAGTTCAATGGGAGACAGTTGAGCCTATTGATCCCATTCATCCTGTACCTCCAGTTGATTTTCCCAGAGATATTGTAGTAGGTCATAGGATACATACATGGGCTCATCAGAATCTACATGAGGTAGAAGGACATGCAACTCCTCGTGGTACCTTCTGAGATATCAAGAGACCTTAGAGATATTCTAGCAATGTCGTAACTATGAACCACATCATTTATTTTGAGCCTTCATGTTATGAGGAGGCATCTAGTCAACTGGTATGGAGAGATGCCATGATGGAGAAGTATCAGTCCATCATGAAGAATGATGTGTGGGATATTGTTCTGAGACCTGGAAGGAAGTTTGCAGTGACTTCCAAATGGATCTACAAGATCAAACATACAGTTGACGGAAGCATTGAGAAGCAAAAAGCAATATTTCTTTCCAGATGATTCTCTTAGGTGGAGGGAATAGATTATGAGGAGACATTTTCTCCTGTTGCTCGATACACTTCTATCCAGACGATTATTTCCCTCACAGCATCCATGGGTTGGAAACTACATCAGATGAATGTGAAGACAACCTTTCTCAATGGAGATATTGGGGAACAAATATACATTGAGTAGCCAGATGGTTTCGTATACATGAGAAGGAGTCTCATGTGTGTAGGTTGAAGAAGGCCCTGTACGAACTCAAGAAGGCACCTCGAGCTAGGTATGAGAAGATTGATGAACACTTGATGAGTTTGGGCTTCAACAAAAGTGTTGTTGATCCCAACCTATACTACAAAACTGCTAATGGTGAGGCCTTGATTTTGGTCATCTACATTGATTATTTATTCCTCACATGTACATAGAGCTTTATTATTGAATGCAAGTATGCATTGGCCTCTAAGTTTGAGATGAAGGACCTTGGTATGATTCACTACTTCTTGGGACTAACGGTGTGGCAGAGAATTTATGAGATCTTCCCGAGTCAGGGGAAGTACACAGTTGAGATATTGAAGAAGTTTGAGATACTGAACTTCAAGCCCATGGATATACCAATGATGACGAATCTAAAGAAACTAAGTGTGTCTTCTTCTGATTTTGATGAAATTGATCTGAATCTATATAGATAGTTGATTGGATAATCGATGTATCTGGTTAACACTAGACCAAATATTTTCTATCCAGTGAGTGTACTTAGCCAATTTATAAGTCAGTTGAGATAGACACACTAGATTGTTGTGAAACATGTGTTGAGATACTTGCGAGGCACAGTTCGACATGGTCTGAGATATACTTCCAGTATTGATATGATATGGCAGGAATATATTGACTCTGATTAGGTAGGGAGCACATTGGATAGAAAGAACACCTTCAGGTGTTGCTTCACTTTGAGATCTTCCATGGTTTCCTGGTGTAGTAGGAAACAAAATTTTGTGGCTTTGAGCACAAAAGAAGAAGAGTACATTGGATTAAGTGTGGCAGTCCGTGAAGCAGTGTGGCTTCGCAAGCTCCTTGCAGATTTATTTGGACATGTTCTAGATTCAACCGTTATTCATTGTGATAACCAGAGAAGTGCGAAGCTCTAAGAGAATCAAGTGTTTCATGACAAATAGAAACACATTGATATCAAGTACCATTACATCTGAGACATGGTGCAGAGGAAGGCCATATTGGTGAAATACCTTCTTACAGATGAGTAGGTTGTTGATGTTCTTACCAAAACCCTTACCAACATGAAGTTCGAGTACTTCTGTGACAAACTTGGTGTGGTAGAGAATGTCTCCCTCACTGAAACGGAGTGTTGATGTTTGCAGCTTCCTGAAACATTCTCCAGATCGTACTCCTCTGTGATTGAAGTGAATTGATCTGTGATGACACTTATCCGAGAAGGGATAAGTGGGTTTGGGAATTGACCCTTGACGTCACACACTATGGGAGTTGACCCTAGTGTTTCTAGAGGGTGTATCCTCTAGAAGTCCACATGGGAGTGCCATGTGTGACAAACATTCTCTGGATCGTACTCCTCTATGAATTGAGTTGAGTTGATCTGTGAGGACAATTATTTGACAAGGGATAAGTGGGACACTTATTTGAGAAGGGATAAGTGGGACACTTATTCGAGAAGGGATAAGCTCATTTGGGATTATAACCCAACATCCCATGTGGAGAGCACATGAGGACATGTCAAAAGAGTTGACCCTTGACATCACACATTATGGGAGTTGACCATAGTGCTTCTAGAGGGTGTAGCCTCTAGAAGTCCACATGGAAGTGTCATGTGTGGAAAACATTTTTTTACTATGGTGGTTGCGTACTACTGGAAAAGACTGTGTGTCTCTGGACAATAGTTGTGTACTACTATGGAAAGATACTTCCCTAGCTAAGAGCGAGTGTTGATGTTTCAACATCGGGCATAACTTCTCCTAGATTGGGTTGCAAACCAAGGGAGATAGGATACATTTATCATAAAGGTGCACTTGTGATAAATGGGCCCAGATGTAGTCCTTCCTTGATCATGACAAGGAATAATATGGACTCGAGGTGCTTGAGGTGTTTTCCAAGTGTCAGTTAGCATTATGCTAGCATTCATTCATGGGGGTACCTATGTTGAACAACCTCGGTTGAGAATGTCTCCCTCGTTGAGAGGGAGTGTTCATATTTGGAAAACATCAAGAATACATTCTTCCATATATATATATATATGACATAATATTTATAATACAACGTATAAATATACTTAGTAAATAAATAGTTACTTATTATCCAAGTGACGCATTCTTTCATGGATGGTCACCATATGTTCTATATATATGAAACTCTCATCATTGTAATAACATCAATTTAATATAAGCATTTTCTATTGTACTAGTGTCTCTGTGCATGGTTACTCTTCTTATGATCTTGGTTATTACTACTGCTATTGCTCATGGTTTATGCTTCAGTTCAAATAAATTTATAAAGAAACTGAATATAATTGAACAACATTAAAATCAAACAAATTAGTAGTGGGAAAGGGATTTTGGCACCATACATGAAGGTTTCATCGAGAAAATATTCCAAATGGATGCCACTCTGGGGTGAGAGATGAGTATAACATTTCCTAATAAGATATTACCAAGTTAATTTACAGGAGGTATAAATCAAATAGACTTCTGCAAGGAAAACGTGTGGAAATCCTATTGAAAAAACTATATAAAAAAATAGTGGCAATTCACATGCCGCAATGGACCCCGGGTTCAGTTGCCCTTTCACAGTAGGCATCGAACCTAATAGCGTCTAGTCTATTATCTACGTATGAACTACCTCTCTTTCCAAGAGTAAAGAGACTCGGGAAGAGGGTATATTACGTATGTATTAACAACAGCATTCAGACTGCCTGTAATCATAGCGGACAGAGCTTGCTTGGAGCTTCCCCCTCTGGGTCCGGGAGAAGTTAGCGCAGGAGAGGCCCGATACCCAACCCAAACTACTTCCTGGTTTCGGCCATTTCCCTTTGTACACCCGCTTACCTTTTTTAGGGCTGATAAATGCCTTACTCTTCATGCCGAAAGGGAAACGCATGAACCAGCCTTCTACCCCAGAGGGATGGATAAGCTGGGAAACGCCTTCTCTTTTCCCAGGGACAGGACAATTCGAAGGTTCTAGGCAGAAAAACACCCGTTCTGAAAGGCCCACGGACGAGGTTCTCCGATATGCTAATTTCGCACAATTAGCGATTCCCAAAGCTTAAATATTCGTCTTTTTTGTGCCTGTATGAATCTCTGCATGCGCTGAATCTCCATAGCCAATTCTTTCTCTATCAGGTTTTTGCTCAAGAATAAACGGGATCACGCCCCCAAGGCCAACTATTGACTCGCCGATATATATAGAGCAATGCCCGGATGGGTTAGAGTGATATTCCAGTAAGAAAGAGTTAATGAATGGGAACCAGTATCACTGGTATAATGAAGGCAGGCAGTAAGAGTTAATGCCTTTAGGTAGGCGCCTTTCTCCACTGCTGCTGATAAAACCCGGGACCTAGCGCAGAATTGAAAAATGAGAAAAGAGAGTTTAGATGAAGGTTTGGAGGCTTATATTAGCAAATAACACACAATGATATGTATAGGTGATCTTGAATCTTAACCTCATCCAAGTGCAATTTGGATAAAAGAAGGCACCCCTTCAGCGAAACATCTATAATAGAGATCCATTTATATACAATATAGATCCATTTATGTCGAATATATGATGCATAAAAAAATATTTTAATAAATCACCTAAATGACTTTATATAAGTCAATTAACATGGTAATGATGAGAACATTATTACGAAGGTTTTGGTCGTCCTTTTTGTTGGGAATTTAATTTCAGGCCAAAAGCGTTGACAAATTTTTCCATGCCATGGGTTTTTTAAAAAAACATTTTCAAATGTAACATTTATTTAATTGGTATGTATTTCAATATTGTTCAACTTTTTGAAAAATAAATCATTGAAGAATGTTTGTTGCATGATATATATAAACTAGATATACTAGTAAATTTCAACAATTTTGATATATATTAAATGATTTTTTTTAAAATACCAACATAGGTTAGGCTAGGCATAAGCATATATGACTAGTTTTTTACTATTACATGTTATATATAAATAAGTAATATGTGTTAGTATTTAATTTAGTTGTAGTGGAATATAGTCATTTTAGCATACACTATCATGTTGATTAGGATAGGATAATTGATGTTGAATTAATTTATGTGTATGTGTGGACATGTCCTATTTCATGACATCATACCTAACACATTTGACATTAATATTGTGACATATATTGCACATGTTTATCCAATATAAAAATATTTATGGATTCCAATTTCTATCCCACATATTATTCTTACCATATCCCACATGTTTGTAGAATATGAAATGATTTAGGGATTCCAACTCATATACTTTTTATTATTTTTACCATAGGTTAATGGGTTAGATAAAGTGTTCAAGTTATTTGAGTTTTATGTAGGACACTTTAGTGTTAATTCCTTAGAAAATTTTCTCCATTGTGTGTCTCATTAGATGTTCTTACCAAGTTAGGCATCATAATTAGTGTTGACAAGTTTACACTAGGTACCATTTAGTAAATTTTGGAGATGTCCCAAGGATTTCATCATGAGGTTTTTCTTGGAAGAAGATATATCACTCTTACCAGTGATGACCAAACACGTTATTTATCAAATAATATTCGAACGAAATTCCAACACCACTTGGAAATTGAGCTACACATTTTATCTTTAGGATATCGATGCACCTACACATGTTTGAAGATATTCAATTTTAATATTTTCTACATATGTTATAAATAATTCTAACTCTCAATTACACTAATATACAGTGTCACTTAGTTCACCCTTGTATATAAGTCCATATAATATAATGTATTTGTGTGGTTATATATCATTAATTTTATTTTAATATATTTAGATACAATTATGGTTACATGTATCACAATGTAGTTATATAGAATATATTATTTCAAAAAAATCAATAAAATAAAATTAAAAATTAAAAAAAATAAACAACCAACCATTTAGTGGGCCAATTGGACTGTATTGGGGCATTGGTGGTGGGAGGGGGATTTTCGCTCCCCAAGTTGGGGTTTCATTTATAATATTTTTCAAATGGATGACACTATGGGGTGGGACATGAGTTTTGTATTTCCTGATAGGGTACTGTCAAGTTTATTTACAAGAGGTACAAATCAAGGACCAGAAGTTGTTCCAAGGATAAATAGTGGAAATTATGTTGACAAAACTATATAAGTTATCAACTGTAAAAAAAAATTCAAGAGAAAACATAAAACTACATGCCACATTGAAAAGGGAAAGAAGATACCTACCATTGATGTTTACATGAAAGTTTGAGGGCCTATTTTATCATATAAAGCATAGTAGTTTGTAGAGGTGATCTCCAATTTTGGCCTCATCCAATTGAAATTTCTATAGAAAGAGGTTCCCCTTCAGCTAACACTCGTCCATCTACAATAAACCCCAGTTGGTGGGACGAAGTTGAGCCTAAGACCTTGGAGATATTTTAGTGCATAGAAATATCTTTTAAGTTTAAGTAGAAGAAAAAATAGGTAATATGACACAGTTAAATCCTCCTTCAAATGCACAATGACATTAGCTTTGGCATTGCACACATCACTTACATCAATTTTTAATCTCAAAGCATGTCTAAAAATAATTTTCTACCATTTTAAAAATCCATATGCTCTTTTCCCTTGAGAAAGGTGTGTGTACCTTGAAAAGTGGGCAGAAAAAAAAATGCATCAAAATTATACACTCTTGAGAAAGGTTTACGATATTTTCATACATGTACATCTCTGAAAGTTGTTACCAGTTAACTCAACCAATTCCTTAGGTTGTAAATAGAGTCCTAATGTTAAAAAAAGGGGCAACTAGAAGTTCTACCATATTTGCACCCTTAAGTTCTAGTAATAAAAGGTGATCATGAAATCAAGTTTTTATGACCTTGTTGTTTCCATAAACCCTAGTTTATGAGTTATGTCTTCTTCCTTTTGGATTTGAGATTTAACCTTCCCTGTTTCCTCAATTCTTTTCTTCGTGAGGAGTTGAATTCTATAAGTTTTCTTAAGTGATTAAGGATCGAAGGAACCCAAACAATAATTACAAAATATGTCAACAACAAGATATAAAGTATAATTGTAATTTATTGTTACCATTAATAAAATGAATATCTCTCTTCTTCTCCCCTCCCCACAATTGTAGTTTTTTATAATTTCTATTATTTCATTGTTGATTATAATTTGTATCTAGATGTTCGAATTATCTTTCGTAATATGTTAGTTAAAGTTAGTTACTATCATAATTTATTTCTTTATAATTTATTATATTGAGAAAGATTGTTGTTTCTTTCTATGCAAGTGTCAAATTTCACGTTTGATTTGTTACACATGTAGAGGGATCAACAAATAGGTTGCATATTAAGGAAACCACCCTAACAAGGTACTTGATCATTTCGACCAATATTTATATAGCAAGTAGTTGAAGATTAACTTTGGGAAAATAGGTTTGATACTCTTCATCCCACTTTGTGATAGTTTGACCCTATCTATTCTAATATTTTTATCTACAATAGTTCCCAAGGACATCGTTCCTTTTTAGCTCAATGAGGGTTCATTGCATTGTGTATTTTAGATATTTTTTAATGTATTTTGTCCCATTGAAGAATCACAGATTTTAATGTTATATTATTCCTCCAATTCTCTTCTTCATTTATTTCTCCAATGTATACTCTTTATCTTTCAGTCGATGCTTTCTTCCTCCTTTTCATTGGCATGTTTGTAGTATCTTCTAATCATCTTTTCGAATATGAGTCAACTAAGGTTTCTCTTTTACTTGAGGTATCTCACAAGTGGCTATCCTCCATCACCAACCTAAAATTTACTCTTGGTCAATCAAGGTGGTCATTGCAGTCATATTCATTTTCCTAGGAAATATCCCCACAATTATTGTTTCTTTTTCTAGTCAGAATTTATTGTCGTACTCAAAGGAGGTCATACTTTAACATTGTGGTCAACACATTTGTGATGAGGTTCAATTATTTATAAAGGTTGGAATTGTATATAGGTGTAACATCCCTCTCTGGTGCACACTTCTGATGTGACTTATTCTTTAACGACACTTGCGTGCAAGTGATCCGGTTCATTATATGAGTGATTTCTTCGCTTATGGATTTTGATGATGAGATTATGATTTATGATGTTATGTTATGTTATTATGTACATACAGATGCTATTGACTGGTTTCTCCTGAGTGTAAAAGAATCTTTATAGCTTGAGGATGTCGACGACATTGATGGACCTCCTTGGACTCTAGATCGAGTCATGGAGTGGATTGTTTATGGTTTGCATATTTTTGTTATTGCATATGTGACATATGACTAATATAATATGATGTTGTTTATGGATTGCTGACATGTTTGTTGATGGATACAGGATGACGATACCTTGCTAATCAGAATCGCATTTGGAGTAGAGGGGTCATGCGTGAAAATCAAATTTATTGAGGGAGAGGTGTGGCAACAGCCCTGCCAGAGCCTACTAACAGTCCTGTTGTGGCTCTAACTGTAGGTTAATGATTACCTAGTTTGAGAGATCCATGATGTTGTTAGGGTAGACTGTAAAAGTCATTCACGATGATTCTAAGGGGCATGAAATAAGGCAGGGTCCTTATTCCTTAGAGGCCCTTGGTCTCCCACAAGGTCATTTGGCGAAGTATTGATTCTAGGGGTTTGACATCTACCAAAATCATTCAAAAGGAAAGTGACACCCTTGGAGCACATAGTGTGTCTTGAATTGCACATCTCACAAATAAAACAAGAATGCTAGAAAGTTCCACCCTTCGAGCACGTAGTGCGTCTTGAAGGGCGAGTCGTGATTTTAACTATGGCAAGTTAATAAACCTAGTACCTAGAAAACTATGCCTCCTTAGGACCTTGTCATCCTTAAAATGAATGATGGTGTTAGTAAATTTTAATAACTAATTTTATTCCCTTAAAAATGGTTGCCAAGCCTAGTGAATTTAAAACCTAGGTCTAAGTAGAACATGTGAAAAAAACAAACTAAATGGACATGTAACAAGAAGGGGATAAAGAAAATTAAAACATTAATAATTAAAGTAAAATTTTAATGAAGGATTAAATTATTAAAAGGGTAAATTGTTGCTTATGTCTAAACTTAGTAATTCTAAACATAGATAAAAAGGGGAACTTAAAGAAATGGGAAACTTAAAGAAAAAGGGGAATGTCTAACTAATTAGGGAATCTAGCCTTTGGAACATTATATTTGTGAACTCAACTAGGATTTAAGTAAGGCGCCAGTCATTTAAGAAATGTAAGGAAATAAAGGGACACCGAGGAGTCGAGGAGCGTTTTTAGGAAAACTTTTAGGTGGGTGAGGGAAATAGGAAAAAAAGAATGAATTAATTAATTAATTTCTGGTGCAACTAAGGGATTGGGTGACATGTGTACAGGGGATGTTTATCCTATTTAAATTTAATAAAAATAATATAATGAGGGTTTGGGAAACTAATCACTAAGAAAACTCTATAAAAAGGATGGCGAAGGAGGAGTATCGATCAAGACTTTTAGGTGTAAGGTTACATTCCCGATATTTTTTTGACTAATTTTTCTTGTGGGAGTTGGGATGCCCAGCTCGATTAGAGAGTGGTACCTCAACCTTACGAGGTGAGTTGGGAGCTATCTTTTCTTAGGTTGTGTGTGTGGCCTCTTTGCAGTCGAGGGGCTTAGGGGGAAGAAGAGTACCCCCAACATTCGTTTGGAGGTACTGGTGAGGTCTTCACGATTAGAAAGTGAAGGAGCGGGGCCAAGTCAAGGAGGAGTTTGTCAGAAATATCTTTGTAGTTTGACGCCATATCAACAGTTATGGTATTTAGTTATTGTTTTGTTTAGATAATTTTTTGTTAATTTTTGGCACGAAGAGAAGATAGTTAATTTCATATGAAATTTCATGCTTTTTTTAGCGCCGTCATTTTTTCAGTTAGAGTCAGAGTCTGTGTGTCAAAGCGTGCGAGGAAAAGTACCGAACAATGAAATGGGTTAAAGTCAACAAGTGGTCAGTTGTCCCTTGGAGTCGGGAAGGGATGTCAGAACCCAAACATGTGTAAGTGGTAAAGGTATTTTCCCAAAGAGTCAGGTCCTGTCAGAAGAGAAGGTTTTATGTGTCAAAGGTCGAGGCGAGTTGTTAAATAGAAGTCTCGTCGAAAGATGAGGTCACCATCATCAACTCATTATGAAGTCAGAAAGAATGAAAGATCACAATGCTCGTATCATATATGCTCTGCAGCTCTTATCAACTACACTTTACATGCCCCGAAGTGTACCCATCATGTAGATGTACTGTGAAAATCTTCATCTTTCTTTGAAACCTCTAGTCACCATGGATTCAGTGTCCCCTGGCACAATTCCATCTCTCTCCTACCCAATTATAAATTATGATCACTTTGCATGTATCCTATTCACTAGCCAAGTTTATGCTCTGTCTGTAATTCTTCTCACGAGCCTTAAGTTTCTCGTAGTTGGAAAGGTCGATTTCCTTCAACTGTGTCTCAAACCTAGGTCAATCAAGATTTACCATCTTTGGTCCATGCTAAATCCACCGTGCGCAGAACAAATATGCGTTGTACCATGGAAACATCCCTGAACATAAGGAAAGGCGCATGATGCAACATAAATGTGGGGCCCGAACCTCAATACTTGGTGTTGGTAAATGAAGATAAAGATGTTAGAGAATTATTTGAATAGGTCAAATGCATGGTATTTTGTAGGAAAATCCAAGGATTCAACGTGAAACTGGCTGAGTAGTTTTCACTCAGATTCGACGGTTTCCATATAGTAATCGCAGGAATCACTTTCTAGGTAACTGAGGAAACTCTGTCAGCCACAACAGAGATCCCTCCACGCGGTGAAAGGTGATCTAAAGGCATGCCTTTGGACAAGTGGTGGTATGATGAATTCACCAAACCAGACTATTTAAATGGGAAATTCAAGTCGAGCGTTCCAAGCAGATATCTGTAAGAGCCTTTTCGAAAGCTCTTGAGAGAGATCAAGAAGTATTTCACCTGTGAGGGAAAGATTGAAAGAATACACTCACACCACATAATATTGTTGATGCATTTCATAGGAAGGAGACTGTTAAATATTCCTTTCTTCTTGCACCAAAGCCTTTGAGAAATGGCAGATAGTGTTCAGGCTGAAGCAAGCCAGCCGAAGAGGAAATTGTCTCATGTCTCATTGATTAAATTATTGTAGTTAAGGAATTGAGGCAATTGGGAGACAAATCAGATTCATTTATACTCATATTCATCATGCCCATGGACCCTAAAGGAGATTCCCCTCTACCTACAAAAAAAATGACATCTCACAAAGTGGAGGCAGAAATAGGAAAGGTCGCGGAGGAAGGAAATCCATTGGAGGCTCTATCCCCCAAAACATCCGATACCCCGGAGAAGGGGAAGGCCAAGGGAGAACAATGAGATCGGGATGGCCCAAGCATCGAGCGAGCCGCAGTTAAATTCGAATGCCGAAGAGTTATTCATGTGCATTATTTAGCTGGAACCTTTTGAAGGCCCAAGTCGACAAACCTATGGAAGAAGGAGAAGGGTAGACACTGAAGGCATGGATATTCATGAACCCTCATAGCAATTGAAGCAAGCGCAACTCGCTATTGCTAAGCTATACCAGGAAAATAGGGAGTTGATATGACAGTTAGCAACAAAGACCCTTGAAGCATCAATGTCACAGGGATGATAGGGAAACATGACTTGACTCAAGATACAACTCAGAAAATAGAAATATACAATCATTCCTCTATTCCAAGAACAGAGGATGTCATAATAAATAAATGAAAATAACTTCGAGGAATGTGGACTAACCATGGAGAACATCTGCACAGCTCTAGCCAGCGCACAGAAGAAGATGAAAGGGAACACGATTCTTCAAAGGTAAGTGATGAATCTGAAAAGGCTCAAAGCACGATTAACCGAATCCTTTTTTGTCTTCTTAGACGTGGCACAAATTTTATCTCCTCACATCCTATTTCCTACCGGGAGGTAGGGACTCTTATAGATACCCACGTGGAAAACATATGATGTGCAGTGATGGAATCTCATCCATTGCATAGGATAGGTGTATGTTGCACCTGCAACAGTATATAGTTTTTTGCCACATGCACGCACCAACAAATGATCACGTGACAGAAATCAAGGCTGTTACAATGGGTGGAAGGATTCTAACAGACCACTTGATCATCCAGATACCCTGTCAAAGGAAACCATCAACACATCACTCTCTAACGATGAGATATTGTTGATGACTGAACCTTCGTGGAAAATATGAGCGGCTATGATGCGACCGAGTACAGCTAGTTTCTATTTTTAGTAAAGTTCCATAGGAAGAGTCATCTGGAAAAGAGTAGTCAGAGCCTAATTTCTAGGGATAGTAGTTAGGAAGTAGGGGAGCCCGTGCAGCACACCCTGGTATATATATTTCATCTTTTCAATGTATGCAGGGTTGGGTGGAAAAATAGTGTAGCCAGTGACTATTGACTGTAGCTTTTGATCCGATTGAAAATTAACGCAAAGGTTCTGAAGATTTGATGAAAAGATTCTAATGGTGGCAGTTTGATGTATTATATTCTCTCTTTGTGTACATGCTTTCATGTGTTATTTATATTCATATATGTATTTTTTGTCTAAATCGAAACATGATTTTGAATCTAGAATTCACCAAGCGGTGCTCTAGATTCACGCCATTTAGATGACTATGTTTCTTCTAAGAAAACTTTGAATCCATCCCCAATGATGCTCCAAGTTACTTCTTGTGTTTTTTCTCTCGCAACACATAACGATTTTTAAATGAAAGAATGTTTCTCATTTATCCTTTATCCTCTCAAGTTTAGTCACTAAGTCATTTGTTTCTATCACTTTCTTAAATCGACTCCATAGCCCAAGGTCTCGCTTTATTTCACCAATAAAACCAAAAAATATTTTTTTAAGGTGATAGATCTAGCCGATAGTTTAGAGCCATATCCTATACAGAGACAAAGTCTCTAGAGAGAGCCCTCTCCAGGTCAGAATGACTAGTTTTCGACCTCAAAGTTAGTTTGTAGGTTGCCTATGTTATTTGTTTCCTCATCGGAATGAAGTTTACAGAGCACTAACATTCTGGCGCCATTACCAGGGATGGAATTGAATAAATTTTCCCAGGAAGAATGACTAAATTTATAGTTTTTACCCCTAAGGGTAACAGTGGGCCAAACATCTATATCAGCTGAAACATTTACCTTGGAAACTCCAGTTAAACACACCAGTAGCAAACAGTAGCACCATTCATAAGTCCTGGCTCTGATGACCATTTATACCTGTTAGCAATATTTCTTGCAAGAGGGACTAGAACGCAAAGATTGGGGTTAAAAACCCACTTGTCCTAAGTTTTGGGTGATAATGCGCCCACGGTAAGAAATGTGCAAGTTCGAGTGGCCCCGATTCGTGCACTCAGATCAACGGCACATATTGAATTCTGGACCCCCCTTCCTTTCTACCTTTAAGTGGGAGGTGGGGGGGGGTCCGGAATCGCAGGCGCACCTCTCCAATGGTCTAGATCAGCATGCCCGGATCAACGGCGATAAAGACCATTCCGGACCCCCCCTGCCTTTCTACCTTTAAGCGGAGGGGGGGGGGGTCTGGAATTGAGCGAGCAGCTTCTGACGGCTGAGATTACAGTGCTCAGATCAACGACGCTTGGACAACCCCGTCCTTCCCAGTCGCTCTATGTTTAGCCAGCATGGGCCCTCCTCCCGTCTTGTCATCTTCCAGACCCACCTCTCTTCTGCCGCTGCGTGTCACCCATCCACCTCTACTCTTTGGTCCGCATGGTCCACCCTCCTTCTCATTATCCACTTGTCATTTTCCATGCATCCCACTCCTTTCCACATCAGCCTCTCACCAAAAAGCGAGTTTATTACCCCTCGTCTTCCCCCCTTCCGCCTGGTGTCTTCTACCATAAACCCTCCTCTGTCTCCCCTCTCACACCTCACCAATTCCTTCGCATCCTCGTAGTCCAGCGCCGCCAAACCTGTCATGCACCCCATTCTACATGCTAGCCTCCATGCCTACCCATCAAACCATTCAGTTATTCCAGGTGGCAGCGCGAGAAGTCTTCCATATCCCAAGGTGCTGAGTTGGCCAGGTCATTCCCAATCCCCACAAAGTAGTTATTGA
The DNA here is from genome assembly GCA_032191745.1 of Picea mariana. Lineage (NCBI taxonomy): Eukaryota > Viridiplantae > Streptophyta > Pinopsida > Pinales > Pinaceae > Picea > Picea mariana. Next base: position 578,358 of record JASDQU010736069.1, read on the forward strand.
AGCGATTGGTGGTGGTTAGGCATCATCTCCGCCATAATGGGAGAGTCCGACAATGAATTAAAGGCACGTCGATCCGCCGCTGGAACTGTCAAAGAATTAGATTGTGTCTGACATAAGTTGCACGATCTTTCAGAGGTTGACTGTCAGAAGCCATGCAGATGCAAAGCTTTCAATGCAATGTCTCAGTTTTTCTGCTGATTGTTGTTCTGAGTATATGAAGGCGTTTTCGCCATTTTTGTATCTATCGATGGTAGAGCTAAGCTCCCAACTGTAAAGTTTCAGTAAACATTCTAGCTTTCTGGGTTATGTATGAGTGTTTGAGATTTCTTGTTTTATGACAAATAGTTTTCCTTTTCCATCTATGTTTCATCTCTTGCTGGAGAGTTCATGATCGAATGCTTCGTATGAATTAACACAGTTGTGTTATGATAAATGATTTATTGTTGCATTGTTGTTTTCTCTGGTTTCCCGTATTTGGAAGTAAGAAGATCTTGTTTTCAGATGCCTTCTCTCACAGTCTGTTAGAATCTTGATGCCTACAGCAGACCCTTGCAGCCTTCTCATGAATTCTTCCCCCTACTCACCCTTTATTGCAACTCATTGTTTGAATTTTATCAAGACCTCACTCGTTTATGCATACCTGGCCTAGTTTCTGAGTTGAGACGACTGTTCTGAGTTTGCTTCCATTTGATCACCCCTTTCAAGCAAATCGTGACATTAAATTGCTGGGTGTCAGGCTCTGCTCCTATAAGAAATCCAGGAGTGACTTCTGGCTCCAACATTTCTGGCGCCGTTGCCGGTGATGAAGTTGAACATTTTCCCCAGGATTGAATGACAAAGATCAACTGATTCTGAAGGGGCATCAGATATTAGAACTTGAAGATTGCTACTGTGCACCTGGCAACTCCATTTTGACGACTCCACTGGGAAGAACCTGCTCTATCAACTGTGGCTTCGAGAGGCAGACACACGAGGTCTAATCCACACTTGCCTTTAGCTACACCAGAGGCTGACTTGGAAGCGGTGCGTAGGACGGGAAAGAGCTCTGTGAAAGAAGTTTCCATCGCCGAAACAGGTAATGCGCCTTCCCCTTCTGTGAGAACTCCATTTCCTTATTCTCAGCTTCCTAGTCGTCCTTCCTCTGAGGTTTCCTGCTTTCTGAATTTTGGGAGTGTTCCTGCTTAGTTCTCTCCTCCTGGTCTGGGATCAGAGAGATAGATCCTTGTCACTCCCCCCTCCCTAGAGGTCATGCCCCATCATAGACCTCAAGCTTTTGAAGGTTTCACCACCCCTCCTTTTCTTGCTACCACACATAGAGAAGCATCTGCACACTCAGGTCCCTTGGCTCTCTCTCTGTTTTCGCCGTTGTCTCCTCCAAGAACCTCTGTTCCGACAACTCCTGTCTGTACTCCTTCTCCTCTACCCAACATCCCTATGGCTGGTGCTAATCCCCCTCCGAATAGAATGGATGCCATAGTTGCTGCGAGATACGCCCCTTTAATCCTACCACATCCTATGAATCCTCTCCCTGCTGGAGACTACTTGAAGTACATGCCCAAGTTTAGTGGGGAGGGAGACATAACTGCTGAGGAGCACTTGGATGCTTTTTACAGTTATGTAGACAACCTAAACATTGAAAATGAAGATGTATGGATGAGAGTCTTTGTCCAGAGCCTAGAGGGTGAGTTCAGGAAATGGTTTAGAGGACTAGTCCCCAGATCTATCGCTGGAATTGAAGCTCTGGATAGTGTTTTCCTGAGACAGTGGGGAGACATGAAGGATTATATGTATTACATGACGGAGTTTGGGTCTCTGAAGAAGATGGAAGGAGAGTCTGTCTCAGACTTCTCCAAAATATTTAATAAAATGTACAACAAGATTCCTGCAGAGATTAAACCCTCAGAGGCCTCTGCTCAAATTTCCTATGCTGGCGCATTTGACCCTAATTTCTGTCTCGTGTTAAGAGAAAGAAGGGCCGCCTCTTTAGCTCAGATGCAAGACGCAGATATAGAAGTGGAATCTAACATATTGGCAGCTGACAAACTGAGAAACCAGGCCAACACAGATAGAAGAAAGGAAAATTCGGAAGCCTCAACTTCTGGCCCATCACTGCCCCACCCTCAAGTGAATGAGCTGACCCGAGTTATGAACCTCCTAAAGGAAGAGCTAGAAAGATTAAAGGTGGAAAGGAAGCAAATGTATAAGGGCCCTTAGAACACCGAAAATAAAGGGGGTTTTAGGAGGCCAAATAATATTGCTCCCTCGACTATGCACGGAGAGAGGGGAAGAGACAGATATGACCAAAGAATTCAGGCCCGCTTTCAAAACAATTTTGTGATTGATGAAGAAGAAGGGGAAACAAACGAGCCTGAGCCTAAAATACACTGCTTAGAAGACACTCCTCCTTTTCCACATCTCACTCAGACTGCTTATGAAGAGTCTCTCATGGACAGTCAGCTGAATGAATTGAGCAAGGGAGACAAAGCTGGCGCCGGTCGAGGTAGGTACGACCCGAGGTCTGACAAAAGGGCAGCAACACCCGATGTTCCTGAGCCATCCAATAGAATAGAGAAACCTGTTAATGAAGTAGCAGATAGAGGTAAGAGGGCTTAACCTTTCTCTCCCATTGTCCATAATCATGTTTTTGAAATTAGAGAAATCCCAAAGCCTATGTCTTCTTTCAATTTCGAACATGAGGTTCAAAAAATCAGAATTCCTGTGCCACTCACTGAGTTAATTAAACATGGGGAATTCAAAAAATGCTTCTCTGAGCTATTAAAGTCCGAAGCCTCTTTCCCTCTCACAGACTCCATAAACCTCCAAGATGAAAGGCCAGCAGTTGTCCTAGGTCCCATGGTAGAAGACAGAGATGATTCATCCCCTCCCTTCTACACTTCCCTGAACATACATGACAAAGTGCTGCATAATTTCCTTATGGACTCAGGGGCCTCCCACAACCTCATGCTCAAAACTGTCATGGAGGAATTAGGAATGGAATTCACCCGAGCCTATCATGACCTCTATTCCTTCGACTCCAGGAGGGTACAATGTTTAGGAGTCATTAAAGACCTGGTGGTTTTTTTGTTTCAGCTACCCATGAAGAGTATGGTCATGGATATTGTGGTAGCTAATGTTCCCCCCAAGTTTGGCATGCTGTTGTCAAGGTCTTGGATTAAAAGACTTGGAGGGACGTTACAGATGAATCTCACATATGCCACCATTCCAGTCTTTGGAGGGGAACATAGGAGACTGTACAGAGAAGCCCAACTGGCCTACATAATCAGTGATGAAGCCAACCCTACCAATCATCCCATCTATGCCCTGGACACTGATTTAGGCTTCAATTTACTACAGCTCACCCACACCCCTGAGGATCCTTTACAGATCAGAAAGCAGCCCATTCTTAATCAGGAGAGCCCCCCTCCAACCACCTCTGTTTGGAAGATGTTCTTTGATGGAGCTTCCTCCAGTATGGGTGTTTGTGCCGGGATAATATTCATGTCCCCTTGTCAAGAGACCATCTCTCTGTCATACAGGCTGGAATTCGAAGTCACCAACAATGTGGTAGAGTATGAAGCTCTAGTTCTGGGATTAAGAGCTGCCAAGGAAATGGGAATTAAAGAGATGGCTATATTTGGAGATGCAGAGTTGATCATTCAGCAGGTAAAAAATGCCTATCATGCCAAGAATCCTCGACTCAAGAATTACAGGAACGAGGTATGGGACCTAGTCAATAATTTCTTCTGGGCTCTTAACATCTCTTTCATTCCAAGGGAAGAAAACACTCCAGCCGACTTCTTATCTTTCACAGCTAGTGTGCTCGAGGTTCCTGCGTCGCCCACTGTTGAGTCTGATGTTGAAATAAAGTATAGACCCTCTGTACCAGACAATGTCAAACATTGGAAGGTATTTGAGGATGATGAGGAGATTGAAAGGTTTCTTCAATCCATTGATAACTTTTCTGCATTGCACATAGATTGGGAGCCCGACACTGCAGGAGATCTTGACAATCACCCCGGGGAATTTGTGAATAAAATTGCTGATCACCAGATCATTCAGCTACCGAGCAATCACATCCCGAAAGGTCTAATCCCATTAGAAAGATTGTTCTATGGGAATGATGTGGCAGTGAAGGGTAAGGTTTCAGCTAACGATGACGACATAGCTGAATGTGACATAGGTACACCTCAGGAGCCTAAATTGGTCAAGCTGTCAAGGAGTTTGACTAAGGAGTAGAGAGCCGAATATACTAAGTTGCTGAAGGAGTTTGTTGATGTGTTTGCATGGACCTACGAAGACCTCGAAACGTACGACACATCAATCATTGAGCACAAAATCCCACTAAAAGAAGAGGCTAAGCCATTCAAGTAGAAGCTGAGACAGATAAACCCTATGCTGCTACCTGTCATGGAGAAGGAGGTGAAGAAGCTGTTGGACGCCCAGATCATTGTCCCCTTGAGATATTCGGAATGGGTAGCCAATTTGGTCCCAGTGAGGAAGAAAAGAGGGGAAATCAGACTCTGCGTCAATTTCAGGAACCTGAACAGAAGTTCGAGGAAGGAAAATTATCCCCTGCCCAACATGGAACATATATTGCAGAGAGTCACTGGCACGTCCAGGATATTTATGATTGATGGTTTCTCGGGATACAATCAGATATCAGTCATGCCTGAGGACAGAGAAAAAACAACCTTCACCACTCCTTGGGGCACATTCGTGTATGCCACGATGCCTTTCGGACTGATGAATGCAGGAGAAACATTTCAGCGGGCCATGGACATAGCCTTCATCGGGGAGAAGGATCAGTTTGTGGTGATATATCTCGATGACATCACAGTCTTCTCCAAGACTGATAAAGAGCACTGCTCCCACTTAAAAAGAGTTTTCCTGAAGTGTCGGAGGTATGGCCTATCTTTAAATCCCAAGAAATCACTGTTTGCTATGCAGGAGGGAAATTTGTTAGGTCACATAGTGTCAGCAGAAGGAGTAAGGATTGACCCAAGCAGGGTGGAAGCAATTCAGGCCTTGTCACTTCCCAGGTCTAAGAAGGAAGTTCAGGCATTTTTGGGGAAGATTAACCTTCTGAGGAGATTCGTCTTGAACTTTGCTGAGCTAGTGAAACACATCACAACCATGCTTAGAAAGGACCATGAAATAAGATGGACTGCTGAACCTAGGATATCTTTTGCGCAAATAAAGAAAGCATTGACCGAGGCACCCGTGCTAATCAGTCCCGATTATGCTAAAGATTTCTTAATTTTCTCATTTACTTCTGATGACTCTGTAGCAGCAGTCTTGTTACAAAAAAATGATCAAGAACGAGAGAAACCTATTTCTTTCTACAGCAAGGGATTAAGAGATGCTGAACTCAGGTATGAAATCATGGAAAAGAAGGTCTTCGCATTGGTGAAATCTCTCAAATCTTTTAGGATCTATGTTTTGCACTCAAAGATCACTGCATATGTCCCTTCATCCTCTGTGAAGGACATTCTTATACAGCCTGACATAGACGGGAGAAGGGGTAAATGGATCACCAAGATCCTGGAATTTGACCTGGAGATTAAGCCCACCAAGCTGATAAAGGGACAAGGTTTGGCCAAGTTGTTGGCTGAATGCAATTGCAAGACTTTGGGGATTAACCTCATCAATGAGCAAGCTGGGTCATCCAGTAGGAATTCTTAGATCATTATACCCCTAGCATCATGTCCCTAGTACAAGGACATCTTGTATTTTCTGTAAGAATTAAAGCCCCCTAATGGATTGGTAAAGAGTAGGGCCAGAGCTTTGAAACTCAAATCGGTCAGGTATTGTCTCATTCACCGAGCCCTGTATTGGAGAGACCCTCTGGGGATACTACTAAGATGTTTGGACCCGCTGCAAGCCCAGAATGTCATGTTCGATTTTCATAGCAGTCTCTGCGGAGGTCATCATTTTTGGAAGACCACAACCCACAAAATCCTTCGGGCGGGGTATTACTGGCCTACTTTGTTTACTGATGTCTGCAGGGAAGTCAGGGCTTGCATCAAATGCCAGAAATTCTCAGGTAAACAACAACTCAAATCTCTGCCATTAAATCCTGCAGTAGTTTTGACACCCTTTCAGCAGTGGGGATTGGATTTCATCGGAGAGATTCATCCTCCCTCAAGTGGCTAGCACAGATGGATCCTCACTGCGACCGATTATTTCACCAAGTGGATAGAGGCTGTCCCCACCAGAAGAAATTCTCACAAAGCAATCATCAGCCTCTTGGAAGACATCATAGCCTTTTGGCTGCCCCAGTAGGATTGTCACTGACAATGCCTCCCCCTTCAGGTCTGAGCCTCTGGTCAAATTTTGTGAACAATTTGGGATTTCATTGGTCCACTCTACTCCATCCTATCCTCAAGGAAACAGACTGGCAGAGTCCTCCAATAAAAGCCTAATCAAGCTTATCAAAAAGCTATTGGAGGACAATCAGAGGGCCTGGGACTCAAAGCTCAAATTTGCTCTCTGGGATAATTAGGTGACAACCAAGAAGTCCCTGGGTCTCTCTCCTTTCCAACTTGTTTATGGAATAGAGGTTGTTTTCTCCACTCAACTCGCCTTACCTGTGGCAAATTTCCTTCAGGGCCTTGAAGGGGAATCTAACCATGTTCTCAGAAGGATTTATCATATGGTGGAAGTGTAGTAGATCAGGGAACAGGTTATGGACAGACCTTACAATCATCAGCAGAAGATCAAGCAGGCTTTTGACAAGAAGAACAAAAAGAAGGAATTTGAGCAGGGTGATCTAGTGCTCAAATGGGATGCACCCAGGCAGGAAAAGGGCAAACACAGTAAATTTGATGCCCTCTGGATAGGGCCTTTCAAGATCCTTGAAGTATTTTCAAACAACACTTACAGGTTGCAGGATCTGGAAGGCAATGAAGTTTTTAGCAGCCCAGTAAATGGGCATATCTTAAAAAAGTGTTTTCTGTGAGCCATAGTTGGCTCTTTCTGTTTTGTTTTGTAAATATTGTTTCTATTTTTGTTTTTCGGACTAATAAATGACTCCATAGCCCAATAGCAAAGGCACTGAATCTACAAAAGAGTTCTTAGAGCATCACAGGGACGACTCTATCCCCCATGGAGCCAAATGTTAGCAATATTTCTTGTAAGAGGGACTAGAACAGAAAGATTGGGGTTAAAAACCCACTTGTCCTAAGTTTTGGGTGATAATGCGCCCACGGTAATCAATGTGCAAGTTCGAGCAGCCGCGATTCGTGCGCTCA
>JASDQU010736069.1:585891-599583 GCA_032191745.1 Picea mariana
CCCATCCGCCTCCACTCTTTGGTCCGTGTGGTCCACCCTCCTTCTCATTATCCACTTGTCATTTTCCATGTGTCCCACTCCTTTCCACATCAGCCTCTCACCAAAAAGCGAGTTTATTACCCCTCGTCTTCCCCCATTCCACCTGGTGTCTTCCGCCATAAACCCTCCTCTGTCTGTCATCTTCCAGACCCACCTCTCTTTTGCCGCCGCATGTCACCCATCCGCCTCCACTCTTTGGTCCGTGTGGTCCACCCTCCTTCTCATTATCCACTTGTCATTTTCCATGTGTCCCACTCCTTTCCACATCAGCCTCTCACCAAAAAGCGAGTTTATTACCCCTCGTCTTCCCCCATTCCACCTGGTGTCTTCCGCCATAAACCCTCCTCTGTCTCCCCTCTCACACCTCACCACTTCCTTCGCATCCTCGTAGTCCGGCGCCGCCAAACCTATCATGCACCCCATTCTCCATGCTAGCCTCCATGCCTACCCATCAAACCATTCAGTTATTCTAGGTGGCAGCGCGAAAAGTCTTCCATATCCCAAGGTGCTGAGTTGGCCAGGTCGTTCCCAATCCCCATGAAGCAGTTATTGAAGCGGTTGGTGGTGGTTAGGCATCGTCTCCGCCATAATGGGAGAGTCTGGCAATGAATTAAAGGCACGTAGATTCACCGCTGGAACTGTCAAAGAATTAGATTGCGTCCGACATAAGTTGCACGATCTTTCAGAGGTTGACTGTTAGAAGCCATGTAGACACAAAGCTTTCAATGCAATGTCTCGATTTTGCTGCTGATTGTTGTTCTGAGTATATGAAGGCGTTTTCACCATTTTTGTATCTATCGATGGTAGAGCTAAGCTCCCAACTGTAAAGTTTCAGTAAACATTCTAGCTTTCTGGGTTATGTATGAGTGTTTGAGATTTATTGTTTTATGACAAACAGTTTTCCTTTTCCATCTATGTTTCATCTCTTGCTGGAGAGTTCATGATCGAATGCTTCGTATGAATTAACGTAGTTGTGTTATGATAAATGATTTATTGTTGCATTGTTGTTTTCTCTGGTTTCCCGTATTTGGAAGTAAGAAAATCTTGTTTTCAGATGCCTGCTCTCACAGTCTGTTAGAAGCTTGATGCCTACAGCAGACCCTTGCAGCCTTCTCATGAAGTCTTCCCCCTACTCACCCTTTATTGCAACTCACCGTTTGAATTTTATCAAGACCTCACTCGTTTATGCATACCTGGCCTAGTTTCTGAGTTGAGATGACTGTTCCGAGTTTGCTTCCATTTGATCACCCCTTTCAAACAAATCGTGACATTAAATTGATGGGTGTCAGGCTCTGCTCCTGCAAGCAATCCAGGAGTGACTTCTGGCTCCAACAATACCAGATCCAATCCTCACCTGAACTCTATAGAGCCCATGTATGAACCCGAGATACTTCTGTGCAGGGTAAGGGAGTAGGCACAATACCCATTCTATTAACTAGACAAAAGTATGTCCTTTGCTAAGGACGGGGCACAAAGAATTGATGACCTCTATTTTGAAACCATGTTCGAACAAACTCTGTTCAGTTCTAAATCTGAAACCAGCTTGGAACATATAGTCTTCGACGAGGAGAGGTTTCGATACTTGATACCAAAGAAAATCCCACAAGATGCAAATCCCTCTCAAAACATCCCACAAATCCAAAAACCCCTAGAGCGATGGCCACCAGATTTTCCCCCCTTGTTCTGCCATCCCAACTGCATGATTTTCCCCAAAACTACATCCATAGGATCATGCTAGATGACATTGAGGGAAATGTATCTTCCCAAAAGCACCTGGATTGGTTCAATGATTTCGTTGATCTAGAAGAGGTGGACCATGTAGACTTGAAGATGAGGTTGTTGGTACAGAGTCTTTTGGGGGAGGTTAGAAAGTGGTTCAAGGCCCTCCCAGCGAAAAGCATCCCCTATTTTTTTGTATTTGAGACATCGTTCATCGCTATATGGGGAGACAAAAAGAATCCTTTGTAGCTACTGACGTAGTACAACAATATGAAGAGAGCACAAGATTAGACGGTGCAAGAGTTCTCGACCCATTTCATGAGGGTCTACAACTCAATTCCTGCTGAAGTCTAGCTGCCTCCCAAAGATGCACAACTTCGATATGCCGACTCATTTGACAGTGATTTCACCTTGCTATTAAGGGAGAGAATATATGAAAATTTAGATTCCATGATGAGTGATGCAATCAAAGTCAAGGTAAACTTGATGTCCTCGGGAAAGATCAAACAAAGCTTCAAAAGAGGTGGGAAGAAACCCCAAGGGGATGCATAGCTATCAAATTCTCAACCCTCAGAGGACAAGTTCGACTTGATGATGAAGACGATGCATAGCTATCAACAAACCCACCGCCTGAGAAAAGCATGAACCCCAACCTAGAAATCATAACCTTAGAAGAGGTCTAGTCCCGCAGATCAGGCAGAGGGAACATAGGGACCATGGCGACCAGAAAATAAGGCCTCCATTCTAAAATAATTACGTCGATGAATATTTTGATCAGATGTTCCAAGATCAAATGAATTGTTGTGACAACAAGAACATGCACATTTTCTTGACAAAGGCAGAACACAATCAATACATGAGAGAAATTGACAATCTTATGCTAGAGACAGATTACACGTTGTCTTGGAAAATAGAGGAATTCATGAAGGGTTATCACAATGCTATCATGTAGTTCCAAAAGAAATAAAACCTTCAATGCCAAAAGGAGACTGCAGAATCTCAATAGACATATCCCATAAGGAAACCTCAGAAGACAAATCCCAGAAGGAAACCTCCGGTGGATACCCCTTCCACAAGACGATCAAAGCTAGACAACTCGACCAAGGATGTGACTGAAAAGGCAAAGTCAAAGGAGGAGGTTCCAAGGAAAGTGCCATAAACAAGTCGAGAGACATGTGCCAAGGAGGTAGAAAAATTCTCTCCCCCTTTTAACTTTGAGAACAAAATGGAAAAGATTAAAATATCTATCCCTTTCAATGAACTCATCAAGAAAGGAGAATCTCGGGGTCATATTATTAAAATTCTAAATATGGGAGACTCTCGACACTTTGAACGTCTAGGATGATCACCCCACCATTTTGTTTGGTCCGCACATAGAGGAGACAGGTGATACTGAGGACTTTTCCCCATTATATGTCAGTCTCAAGGTCCATGACGTGACCTTGCATAATTCCAAGCTGGATTCGGGTGTGTCACACAATCTCATGCCCAAAGTGATCATGGACGAGTCGGGTTTGGACATCACCATGCCCTATAAGGATCTTTTTTCTTTCGATTCAAGGAAAGTGAAATGTTTGAGTCTGATCAAAGATTTGGTTGTGTCACTGGCCCAATCCCTTCTAAGAATCTGGTTATGGACATTGTCATGGCCGATATACCCCCTAAAGTTGGCATGCTATTATCCAGGTCATGGGCCATGAAATGGAAGGGAACTCTGCATATGGATATGTCGTATGTCACCATTCATGTCTTCAGTCTAGACAGACAGTTATATAGATGAGTGCTGATGAAATACATGGTGAGAAGAAAGACGCATCCGAATAACCACCCTATCTACTCCGTCGAAACTGATATAGACTCCTCCATATTTTACAATGACCTGAGATTTAAAGAAGAAGAATCGACAATTGTCATGACTGTCGATGATAAAGTCGTGTGAAAAGAAATAGAGTGCGCATACCCAAGGAACCGCGTAGAGAACGAGATGTGGAACATGAGTTTCGAAAGAGCCATCAAAAAGGAACGGGAAGGGGTTTGTGTATGGATAATTCCTCCCAAGGTGGGCACAAGACTCAGTTCATACAAACTCGCCTTCGACTTTACAAGTAACAATGCTGAGTATAAAGCACTGATTTTGGGCCTGAGAGTTTTGAAAGAGTTGGGTGTAAAGAGGATAGCGATGCACGGAGACTTTGATCTCTTTATAAACCAAATGAAAGGCATATACCAATCCAAGCACCCTAGACTGAGAGCATACAAAAACCTAGTGTTGTACCTCCTCGAAGAATTCTCAGAGTATAATTTATCAACAATCCCAAGGGGGAATAATCAAATTGCACATGTATTGGCCACCTCGGACTCAGTTTTTAAAATTCACATTTTCCCAACAAAAAGTGAGATCTAATTAAAACACAGGCCTACAGTACCTGATAATATCAAGTATTGGCAGGTGTTTGAGGATACAAAAGATGTGGAGATATTTCTCCAAATGAGTGACGAGTTCGCTAATGTAAACATTGATGACGAGTGATGTTGCGATGAAGATGAAATCACAGTTGCACATTGTAATGATGACCCTTTCTAGAACCAGATAGCTGGGAGGGACATAGTACAACTAGAGAATAATATCATCCCAAAAAGATTAGTTTCGTTGGAAATGTTTTTTGATGAAAATGATGTGTCTAGAAATCCCTAGACCACTTCAAACGATGAGGATGTCGAGGATTGAAACATCAGGACCCAGGAGAATTCGAAGATAATCAAATTATCAAATATTCTCATTTTGGAGTTCAAACAGGACTACATCAAACTCATGAAATATTTTCCCGACTTTTTTGCCTAAATCTATGATGATTTGAAATTCTACGACACTAAAGTGATTCATCACGCCATTCCTCTCAAAGAATACCAAAAGCCTTTCAAGAAAAAGATGAGACAGATAAATCCTATGTTGTTTTCGCTAATAGAAAAATACTTAAAGAAACTTTTCGAAGCCAAAATTATTGTTTCTTTAAGTTTTTCAAAATGGGTTTCCAACTTGGTGCCTATAAGGAAAACAAGCAGTGAAATAAGGTTGTGCATGGATTTTCGGAACTTGAAAAATGTATCCCTCAAGGACAACTACCCACTCCCTAAGATGGACTATATTTTGTAGAAGGTAGTTGGGTCCCAAAAGATGTCTATGCTGGATGGATTTTCAGGTTACAATCAGATCAAGGTACACCTATATGACCAGGAAAGGACAACTTTCATGACACCATGGGGGACGTTCATGTATGCCAAGATGCCTTTCAGCCTGATGAATGTTGGGGATACCTTCCAGAGGGAAATGGATATATAATTTTTTGAGTAAAAGTAAAAATTCATTTTGATCTATCTGGATGACATCATAGTGTACTCTGACTCCGACGAAAAACACCTTGGGTATCTGAAGAAGGTATTCCAAAAATGCAGGAAGTTTGGGATATATTTGAATCCAAAAAAATTACATTTTGGAATGAAAGAAGGGAAATTGTTGGGGAACATCATCTCGAATGAAGGTATAAAGATAGATCCCAACAGGGTAGAAGGAATCCTAAAACTCAACGGTCTGCGTAGCAATAAAGAGGTGTAGTCCTCAGTCTGCGTAGCAATAAAGAGGTGTAGTCCTTCCTAGGAAACATGAATTTCTTGAGAAGATTCATCCTGAACCTCGCATAAATTATAAAAGATATCACCAGCATGCTCATAAAGGGGAACAAGATTAAATTGAACCCCGAAGCCAAGAATTCATTTGAATATATCAAGGTAGCACTGACCAAATCTCCCGTATTGGCTAGCCCAGACTTTACGAAGGACTTCATCTTGTTCTCATTTGCCTCAGAGCATACCATTCCTGGCGTGTTGTTACAAAAAGATGATCAGAAATTTGAGAATCCTATAGCCTACTTCAGCAGGGCACTGAGGGATTCTCCACTAAGGTATGACATTATGGAGAAAGAAGCATATGACTTATTGAAATCCCTAAAGGAATTCATAACTTAAATACTACATTTCCACGTTATCGCTTACATGCCCAAGAACTCAGTCAAAGACATCCTAACTCAACCTGACCTCGAGGGAATAAGAGGTAAGTGGATCACATTCATGCTAGAATATGACCTTGAAATCAAACCCACCAAGCTAGTTAAGGGTCAGGACCTCACAAAACCGATGGTGCAATCGAACTGCGATGTTCTGGGAATCAACTTCATTGTTGATCTTTCAGAGAATCCTTGGGAAGAAACAACCGTGCACGTGTCTCATAAGTTCATAGAGTCACCTTGGTATACGAACATCATTTATGTTTTGAGGAATCTATAAGCCCCTCCATGGTTAAGTAAGACCAAGCCCAGATTCTTAAAACTCAAAGCTACTAAGTTATGCATCTTGGATAACTCCCTGTATTAGAAAGATCTAGGAGGGATATTTCCAAGCTGCTTACTAGAAGGCGACGCAGAACAGGATATCAGAGAATTCCACAAAGGTGACTATGAAGGACATCACTATTGGAAAACCAACCCGCATAAAATTCTAAGGACAGGTTACCACTGGCCCAACATCTTCACAGACCTATACAAAGAAGTTTCCAGTTGCCATGAGTGTCATATTTTTGATGGAAGGGGAAAGTTGCAACCCTTTCCACTGAAACCGATCTCAGTCGAAGAATCATTCATGCAATGGATCCTAGACTTTATAGGAGATATTCATTTTCTAGCCTTGACACAACACATATGGATACTTACAGCCACAGATTACTTCACGAAATGGATCGACAAAATTGCAATGAAGCAAGCTACTCACACGGTCATCATTCAATTTCTAGAGATCAATATCCTGTCTAGGTTCAGATGTGCTATCAGGATCATCACGAATAATGTGGCCGCATTTAAATCCAAGAAAATGGAAAAGTTTTTCACGGATTACAATATAACCCTGGGTTATTCTACATCATATTACCCATGGGGTAATGGGTTAGCTGAATTGTCAAATAAAATCTTAACCAAAATCATAAAAAAAATCCTGGAGGACAACAAGAAGGCCTGGCATAAAAATCTCATTTGCACACTGTGGGTAGACAGATTCACTACCAAAACTTCCATCTCCACATCTCCATTCCAAATTGTATATGGCGTGAACACGATTTTCCCTACCTCATTGGGATTGCCTGTCAGGAAGTTACTACAAGAGCAAGAGGCCGAGCTAGATGACATGTAGAGAAGGATAAATTAGTTGATTCACGCACAACAGATGAGGGAGCATGTTTACAACAGATCACAACTTCACCAAGATAGGATGAAGAAAATTTTCGACAAGCACTCTAAACAAGAGGAATTTCAAGTGGAGGATCTGGTGCTAAAGTGGGACGCGAGGAACAAAGATAAGGGAAAGCATGAAAAAAACGATCATCTCTGGACGGGTCCTTTCAGAGTCTATGCATATCACAAGAACAACACATATATGTTAGAAGAACTTAGGGGAGAGTCCACTGGTTGGGGGCCTGTAAACGACAAGTTCCTCAAACACTATCTCGTGCAGTAAGGTATGTTTAGTTTTCATGTCATTGAAAATAGTCATTTCATTTTTGTTTTCAAAGAAGGTGTTTTGAGTCAGTAGGTCAGTAGAAAATTGAAGCCCATAGTGAAGGCCCTAAGTTTATGTTGAGTCTGGCCAAAACTATGTCAATAAGGTCTAGGTTATGTTTTTCTTTTCCATTGTTTCATAGTTTGGAAGTCGAATAAGGCCCAATGGTTAGGCACTTGGTCTGCTCTTCTTTGCCACCTCACTGGGAGGAGAACATCCCTGTTGGAGCCATTTTTTATCTCCGTCATTTTTTTAGTTAGAGTTAGTCTTAGTCAATTGAGAGTCTGTGTGTCAAAGCATGTGAGCTCAGGTACCGAACAATGAATGCGTCGAAGTCAACAAGTGGTTGGTTGGCCCTCAGATTCGAGAACGAATGTCAGAACCAAAACATGTGTAAGTGGTACATTTATTTCCCCAAAGAGTCAGGTCCTGTCAGAAGAGAAGGTTTTACATGCCAAGGTTTGAGGCAATTTGTTAAATAGAAGTCACATCGGTAGATGAAGTGACCATCATCAATTCATTATGAAGTAAGAAAGAATGAAAAATCATGATGCTCGTATCACATATGCTTTGCAGCTCTTATCGGTTGCACTTTACATGCCTCGAAGTGTACCTGTCGCACGGATGTACTGCGAAAATATTCATCTTTCTTTGAAACCTCCAATTACCATGGATTCAGTGTCCTTTGGCATGATTCCATCTCTTGCCCACCCAACTATAAATTATGATCACTCTGCATGCATCCTATTCACCAGCCAAGTTTATGCTCTATATGTAATTATTCTCGCGAGCCCTGAGTTTCTCGTGGTTAGAAAGTTCGATTTCCTTCAACTGCGTCTCAAACCCTGGTCAATAAAGACTTACCATCTTTGGTCTGTGCTAAATCTGTCGTGCAAAAAACAAATACTCGTTGTACCATGACAACATCCGAGAACATAAGGAAAGGTATACGAAGCAGCAGAAATGTGGGGCCCGAACCTCAAAACTTGGCGTCGGTAAATGAAGATCCAGATGTCAGAGCATCTTTTGAACAGGTCAGATGCATGGTATTTTGTATAAAAATCTAAGGATTCAATGTGAAACTAGCAGAGCAGTTTGCGCTCAGATTCGATGAGTTCCGTGCAATAATCGTAGGAATCACTTTCTAGGTAACATAGGAAACTCTATCAGTCACAACAGAGATCCCTCTGTGTGATGAAAGTTTCTCTAAAGGCATGCCTTTGTACGCGTGGTGCTACGAGGATTTCATCAAACCAAAATGTTTAAATGGGAAAGTCGAGTCAGGCGTTCCTAGAAGATATCTGCAAGAGCCTTTTCAGAATCTCTTGAGAGTGATCAAGAATTATTTCACCTATGAGGGAAGGTTTGAAGGAATAGACTCACACCACATCATATTTTTGATGCATTTCACAGGAAGGAGACCGTTAAATCTTCCTATCTTCTTGCACCAAAACCTCTGAGAAATGACAGACAACGTCTGGGATAAAGCAAGCCAGCCGAAGAGGAAATTGTCTCATGTCTCGCTGATTAAATTACTGATAGTTGAAGAGTTGAGGCGCTTGGAAGACAACTGGATTCATTTCTACTCAAAACCAACATCCCCATGGACCCGAGAGGAGATTCCACTCTACCCACGGAAAAAGTGGTTTCTCATTGCGTGGAGGCAGAAATAGGAAAGGCTGGAGGAAGGAAAGTCATTGGAGGCTCTATCCCCCAAAACAGTTGATACCCTGGAGAAGGGGAAGGAAAAGGAAGAACAAGGAGACCAGGATGGCCCAATCCCTGAGCAAGCAGCACAAAAAATCGGTCGTAGAAGAGTTACTCATGCACGCCATTCGATTGGAACCTGTCGAAGGCCCATGTAGAGAAAGCTAAGATAAAAGGAGAAGGGCAGACACTGAAGGCATAGATATTCACGAACCGTCGCAGTAGATGAAGCAAGTGCAACTTGCTATTGCTGAGCTACACTAGGAAAACAGGGAGTTGAGACAAGAGTTAGTAGCGAAGACCCTCGAAGCATTATCATCACGGGGCCGAGAGGGAAACGTGACTTGGCTCAAGAGACAGCTCAGGGAAGCATAAGATACATTTAGATGCACAAAGCACAAAGCATGTCAGAAGAAAGAAATGCAAAGAACTTCGAGGAATGTGGACTGGCCATGGAAAACGTCTACGCAGATCTAGCCAGTGCACAGGAGAAGTTGAAAGGGATCGTGGTTCTACAAAGGCAAGTGATGAATCTAAAAAGGCGTAACGGGTCTCTAAGGAGAACTCTTCGTGTATCAAAACTGCAGACGAGGCGAGAAGCATGATTAACCGACTCCATTTTTGTCTTCTTAGACGTGGCATGAATTTTGTTTCCCCACGTCCTTTTTCTACCGAGAGGTAGGGACTTTGACAGATACTTGTGCAAAAAACATATGATGCACAACGATGGAATATCATGCATTGCAAAGGACATGTGTATGTTTCACCTGCGATAGTCTACAATTACCTGCCACATGCACGCATGAGAAAACGACCGCATGAGAGAAATCAAGGTCGTTACAATATGTGGCAAGACTTTGACAGAGCACTTGATCATCCAGATACCCTGTCAAAGGAAAACATTGACACATCACTCTCTAACAACAAGATCTTGCTGATGACTGAACCGTCGTGGCAAAGACGAGTGACTATGATGTGACCGAGTATAGTTAGTTTTTATTTTTAGTAAAGTGCCATAGTAAGAGTCATCTGGTAGAGAGAAATCGGAGCCTAGATTCTAGGGATAGTAGTTAGGAAGTATGTGAGCCCGAGCGACACACCCTAGTCTATATATTTCATCTTTTCAATGTAAGACAGGTTGGTTTGAAAAACAATGTAGGCATTTACTATTGAATGTAGCTTTTGATCCGATTGAAACTTAATGCAAAGGTCCTGAAGTTTTGATGAAAATTTTCTAATGGTGGTAGTTTGATGTATTGTATTCTCTCTTTGCATATGCGTTTTGCTATGTTCTTTATATTCATATCTGTATTTTTTGTCTAAATCGAAACGTGATTTTGAATCTAGAATTCACCGTGCAGTGCTCTAGATTCACGTCATTTAAACAACTGTGCTTCTTCTAAACAAACTCTAAATTCATCCCTAGCGGTGCTCCGAGTTACTTCATGTGTTTTCCTCTCACCACACATAACAATTTTTAATTGAAACAATGTTGTTCATTTATCCTTTACCCTCTCAATTTCAGTCGCTATGTCATTTTTTTCTATAGCTTTCTTAAATCGACTCCATAGCCCAAGGTATCACTTTTTTTTGCCAATAAAACCAGAAAATGTTGTTTAAAGGTGCTAAATCTAGCCGATTGTTTAAAGCCATATCCTGTACAGAGACAAAGTCTCCATAGAAAGCCCTCTCCAGGTTGGAAAGGCTAGTTTTCGGCCCCAAAATTGGCTTGTAGGCTGCCTCTCATTCGTTTCCTCAGTCGAACGAAGTTTACAGAGCGCTAACACATTCCAGCAAATTAAATTAGTGATATGAATGATATGTAATCTTTTATCCAAAACAGAACTATATCCTTAGTATGGTGAATTTAATTATTTATTTGGTAAGATGCATTGAGTCTGGTGTAGATCGATGCCCGACATCATCGTCGAATGTGTCCAGAAGCTGGACGAATAACCAGGGATGATGTATATAGCGTCGTGTAGTATTCTCTTTGAGTTGTATTTTAATCGGTCAACATTATATATATTTAGTCTCCACAAATCAATGTCGAAACTGTCTTATGTTTCTACTGGTTTGAAAATTTGAAGGATCTGTGTGTAA
This sequence comes from Picea mariana, assembly GCA_032191745.1. Taxonomy (NCBI): domain Eukaryota; kingdom Viridiplantae; phylum Streptophyta; class Pinopsida; order Pinales; family Pinaceae; genus Picea; species Picea mariana. Next base: position 597,061 of record JASDQU010736069.1, read on the forward strand.
TTAAGGAGTCTCTGAACTTGTTGCCACTTGAAACTCTCTTCGAGTTTTGAAAAGTGTGTTAGTCTCCCTTCCATTGGTCCAGCCATCGTTTATTGTTTTCTTGCTACTCTGAGATTCCTTGTTTTCTCTGCCTTATTGATGGAACTTAACCTTGCGTTCTGCGCAAAAAATCGCCCTGCGTTGGAGCTTGCAGCTTCTGCTATTTTTATGTTTCCGCCGCATTCTTTGGCGAAGCCTTTCCTTCCGTTGGAGGAAGGAACATCCCAACAACTGTTACAACTAGTTCCATGTGTGTAATCCTTCGCTACTCTGCGATCGTATGATTTTCGCTCAACCTTGTCTCTTATTTCTACTCAGCAAAACGAACGGGGCTTCCTCTTGCATTGTTGCATCCACCTGTATATGTATACTTTTCCCTTCGTTCAATGTTTTCTTCAGCGTTTTGAGTCTCGTCTCGTCTCACTCAGGAATTCCTTTTCTTGTCTACGTTTGAGCCTCGTCTCGCTCAGAAAATCCGTGGTTTCATGTGCCCTGCGTTTTTCTGGCTTTGTACCGCAATTCCTCCCTTGATACCGCATAATTCTCTTTAATCTTTGCTCAGCCCTTACTACCTCTAACCCTGCGTTTATTCTCCGAGCGTGCCTCTGCGTTTCAGATTAGCGTATCCGTGGAAAATTCCCTAAGAGGCCTGCATGGTTGCTTCCTCAGCGAAATTCGTGGGTTGTGCTTTGTGTTATTTGATTCCAGAACTCTTACCTACCTCCTCGGCGCCTCCTTAACGCACAGAATGCATACATTCTTCTCTACGTTATTGTGTGTCTCTCAACATTTCTGTTTTTCGTTGCCAGAGGTTTCATCGCTTCCCCCAACGATTCCATCCATTAAATGCTCGCCGTTCTTGTGATGTTGCACGATGTCTGCCACACACTTTCCTCCTTTAGCGACCAGCCGGTAATTACCTTGCTCTATACTGCCTTAAAGAGACCAATACGAACGCTGGGAGGCGACGAGTATTTAGGTTGACCTGCGTTTTCTTTTAATTGCTAATTTTAAATGACTGCAACCCAATTCCAACAATAGGAATTGTTTATAAAATGCATTCTGTGAATTAACGAGATCGCTGTAAGTTTGACCTTGAAGAGGAATTTATTCAGTTACAACTTAGCATAAACTCAACGCAGATTCTGGAATTAACCTTAAACCATATTCCCACCCATAATACCAATGCCCTCATAGTAGTAACCTTGTTATCTATTTTAACTATATCTTAAACCTTGTGAATGCTTATACAGACTCATGAGATAACTAGGGGATTAAGAAATAGAAAGATGTCATAAATTCTAAAAATAGAGGTAATTTTTATAAATTTATTTATATTTGAATATTTTGTGGCTAAATGATCTCACTTATAGTTAGTGTTAGGTCACATATTCCAAAATATGAAACCCTACTTGGTTATAAATAGTGATGATACAAGGTACATATTCAAACTAAAATCCCTTTATGATATTAGTTGAGTAATCATTTTGTATTCTTTTGTGTCCATGAGTAATCTGTCCTTGTAAGATGACTTCTTAAACTTATTAGAGGTTAACCAATGGACCTAAGTATTGTGTTAGATCATGTATTTGTATATGTGATTTCATTGATCGACGCAAATAGGTGTTAATTGGGTTTAGCCTGAATGGTTATGTACTAAATTACTCTAGCGCCTTGAACCTATGTCGATTGTACGATTGAGTTGAGTTGAGTTACTTGTGCAATGGTTATGAAATGATTGAGGAATGATTAATTCTAGATTACTCGCCTCGCGAATTTAACTTGAATTATGACTAGTTAAATGGGCAAACTTCTTGTGCACAAGGAGAATATGCTGTAATAATTGATTGTGTAGCTATCAGTATTCTTGCCCGAATGAAATTAAAGAGACATATGATTGCTTTTATGCTTCGTTAATGGATAGATTGCATGGCTCATGGACTATTGATGGCACATAATTGTATATGCTTCCAGTGACCCGCACGCATGGCAAAAACAATAACACATGATTAGATTAGGAATAAATTGTACTTGTGTGACTTAATTTAAGGGGGTGTGTGATTGCTTCATAATACGTCTCTTGCACCTTAAATTTTTAAAATTTGATCACTCTTGCATTGTGTTGTGCGTAGATTCTAATTAATTGGGTGCCATTACTTAAGTTGACATGTGAATGTTCTAGAATTGTTTACTCTCACGCCCAACGATTATTTAAATAATGATGTATGATTAATACGATGATGGTTACCCTTGCGCCCTGGTTATTGAGTTTAGGAATGAAGGACCGATGAAAGGGGTGTTGTTGATCCGTATGACTGGTTATGTTGTGTTTGCACTCTTTTCGTCGTTTGATGAGCAAAATAAGAGCACTTACATGCCTAGTTGGGCTCTGCTAGTCATGACAGCTGTATGGTAAAAAGTTAGAAAGAAAACAACAAAGCTATTAACAAGAATTAAACAAAAACTAAATGAAACTATGAGCAT
>JASDQU010736069.1:602191-626482 GCA_032191745.1 Picea mariana
GACACTCATTTTATGACGTTTTTGTCGATTGTACATGAGTACCTCATCTGGATTTCTAAGTTGGGACTTATTTCAGAGGATCAATGTCTTTGCTTGAGAATTTTGAAATTTGGATTTCTACATGAATCTTAGATGGCATTGACAATGTGGGGTAACTGGCCCTCTTCAGAGTTTGCCATATTTTCTGTTAGGAGTTTTCAACCTCCACTTGCCTCATTGATCTTTTGATGGTTGATGGTGTTTGTTTTTTATTGAAGCCTTTGTACTGGTTGTTTGCACTCTTTTCGTCGTTTGATGAGCAAAAAGTCAGTGCTTACATGCCTAGTTGGGCTCTGCTAGTCATGACAGCTGTATGGTAAAAAGTTAGAAAGAAAACAACAAAGCTATTAACAATAATAAAACAAAAACTAAATGAAACTATGAGCATAGGAACAAAAATAAAAACAAATGAAAATGGACCAATATCACCAATATATAAGCTGGTCTGATTGATAAAATCCAAAGATACACAATGGAGACAGAGGACTTGGGTCCCTTTCCTCTCCAATGGAAGGCTCTTGAGGCCCTCAACTGATTGCTCTCCTTACAATGAAAGATGAAAATATGGGTGAAAGAACTCTAAGCTTATCCACTCTAGTGAGAGATGGAAAGCCTATGAAATGGTGTTGATTATGTCTATTGCCAAAGAATGAGTCTCTAGCAATCTCAACAGCATAACAATACAAAGAATTCCTTGACGAAATGGTGGTCATTCATGGCTTTTTATAACCAAACATTGAGTTATTATGCAACCTCTTTTGAATGTGAAAAGGGGCTCTTTAGGGCACAATTAGGTCTTTGACCAGCCCCCCCCACGTGGATTGAGCTCTGATTTGGTGTCAAATTGACTTGGGAGCTGATCCATTAGTGGTTGGGAGGCCGACCAGTTCCATAAATGCGTTGTTTGGCAGTCGCGCGGGTTTTTCTCTCCACAGTCGCGCATATGCGCTCCCGATACGAAGATGTTACGCGCGCGCACGCGCCCAGTGGGTGTAAAGCGCCTTGTAATTTTTTGGCCATTTTGTATAGTTTTGACCCTTTTGCTGTGATGTGGAATTAACCTTGTGCCATGAATGACTGTTTTTCTGTGCTGACGATGCAGATTTCTTGTCACCCTGTGCAGACGAAATTTCAGTGATAACATGTTGTCTTGTATCCTTGGTGTTAATTGGTGATTGTCCCTATGAGCAACGTTGAGCGATTGGGTCGTACTGTTTATGCGTCATGATTAGTTGTATAAATGCTCGGATTATGGGCTGCTAATTATTGTGATTTTGAGTCGATTGTGTACGTCATTCACGGCGATGATGTGTCGGATTTTCTTCGTGATGGTGGTTTTTCGTAAATGTTTTTCCTCTTATATATTGCACTTGTCAAGGATGTCGTTATTTAGTTGTGATAAAAAAAAATTCTAACACAAATTAAAGGAAAAAAAAAATTACCCTTTGTTTGTCGCTTTTGGTTGTCGTAACAGTCGGGTTTTTACAATAGGATAATAACTAGCAAGTTTTCATAGAATATTCTCTTTACATAATCAAATGATGTGTGTTATTTAATGTCTTTCTCTTCATAGAAATCTTCATCAATTTGTTTTACCCATTCAAAAAGGTTAGTTCTATGACCATTGATTAACTTCGATGGAAATTCTTCATTTTATGTTTGATTATTCATTAGTAGCCTTCTCAATGAATTTATTTACCTTCTCTGTGATTAGTTATAGGAATTAATCATGGGTATCCATATAAAAACTATGCCATTGCTTGTGCAAATTTTATTTGATTCCTCATGGCGTAGTTTTTCAGGTAATTTTCCAATTCTTTTTCCACCAGTGATGGATCTCCTCAACACTCAACATCTCTGTATGCATGAAAGTAAAATGCATTCGCAAAGTCATGTACTATTGGTAATGGAACCAATGTTGTAATTTAAGGTATTACATATTAAGTAGTTATCAATAGTCAAATCATATAGCCATAATATACAACAAAGTAATATACAAGTATACATACATAGAAGGAGGAAGAGAGGAAAAGTAGTTATGGAACAAAAAACAAGTATTATTTTATTATATGATCGATAATGACTATGTTAAATCATATATCCATTCCTATTTATACATTACAATCATCATAAGGTAGTTATAATTGCATAACTTCCTTGGTTGATTGACACATCCCAATGATCATCTGAATTGACTGTGTAGTTAATTGAGCTTCACAGTGGACCGACTCTTTACATTTGGCCGAATCTTTGGCCTCATTAACTATTCTACTAGGCACCTCCAACAATAGCACATTATGAAAATTATATGATCAATAGATTCTTTAGTCAAATGAAAATCCTTAAGCAAAGAGACTTATTTATAGGGGAGGACCTTCCAAAGGATAATTTTTTGGATCTCTATATGGGTACTTTAAGGGAGAGAATTGGATAAGGATTTTATGTGGAAAAAAATGTTAAAGGTAAAAATGTGGCTGTCCACTAACACCTACATGGAGCGTAACATTGAATCTACAATAATGTGTTTGAAATATTTTTTATTCACGTAATGTCTCCTATATAAGCCAAGATAGCAGACCCATACTTACTCATGTTGAAGACTATTTTCTGACTCTAACCATAATTGTTTCCCAATTCATCTACAAAACACCACATTTTCTATTTTGAGAAATATTTCTGAGAACTTATCTCTTTATTAAAACGCCAAATTTACTTTGGTAAAACTAGATTCCTAGCAAGAGTTCACAACTATTCTACACAACTTATCAAAAAAGCTATTGAAATTTGAGAAGAATCTTAACGACATTACCATATATGGTTCTTTAAAATTGATGTAGGAGCATCACTCCACCTCAACACATGTGCTAGCATGCCAACACGTAGACGCGCAATAGAGAAAGGGAGAGGTGATGACCCTCCCATTTTTAAATTTCAAAATATGATCCTATACAAATTTCATGTTGTAAGGCTGCTAAATGGCAGACCACGCCTTTGTACAGGTAGTGGATAGGGTTTCCTTAAATGGTTACCTATAGTGGGTCCATATCATAGTCAGGTATGGACATCCATTTATGTAATGTAGCCATAGAGTTATGGTGTCGTAATTGAGATAGTGATGGCACTAAGGTGGTGAAGAGGATAAGCTTGTAGAGCCCTCTTTTTTAATGGGGAGAATTAGAAGACTTGAAAAGGAGAGATCTCAAGCATAGAGAGTCTTAGGAGAATCAGGAGGTAGAATAGTTCGGGGAGAGAGCTTGAGAGAACTGGGACTCTGTTGCAGTCCATTTTTGTAATCATCTGTATAGATACACAGATATAACAAAAAAGTAGTTTTTCCTACATATTGTTGTTCATGTGTTTATGTATTTCAAGAATGAATGTTGTAGATGTATGAAAAGTTTCATTTATAGTAGGAAGATAGATTTCTTTTATCTTCATTGAGTTCTGTTATATTGTTCTAGGTTCTTTAGGCTGTGCAAGGAGTTCACAACAGAACGTTGGAATCTCTGTAGCCAGCACAAGGAATGCACATATGAATCTCTCTGTTGAGTTCAGACGCGAATGTGCTAGGAGGGCACACCAGGATAGTTTTCATAATCAAAGGGAGCTTCAAGGTTGTTGAACACCTTGGAGGAAGACCTATGTAAGGAATGCATAAGACCAACACTTGTATGGAGTGTTGATAGAAAACCTCTTGGAGGTTAGTCAAGCACAAATTGTGTGCAAGGGAGAAAATTGTTTCAAGTTCGTAAGCTCAAGAGGAATAGTTCTTTTGTGCACAAAGTTTGAACAGAAGGGAATAGAAGGCTGAGACACTTCAAGGTTCGATCCACAGACAAAGTTTAGAAGCGAAAGAGTTTCTAGAATGCAGGCAAGACCCAAGGTCACAGGTCTTGTAGAGGAAGAAAAGGTCGAGGCCTTTGAAGCTTTAAGATACTCCAAAGCAAGGAGAAATTTCAAGCACAGGAGGAGGAGCATAGAAAACAATTAGATCAGATGTAGAGGGAGGGATATGGGCCATTGAATCTCACGTCTAGACATCCAGAAGAGCATGCAGGAGAAGAACAGATCTGGGCCGTTAGATCTAAGCACGTGGACCAACAATCATTGGATTCAAAAGAAGGTGCACGAGGGTTAAACCCTTCGATAGTGTAAATAAGAGTGGACTCTACGAAGTCTCGAAGTTCCAAAAATATCAGAACCGTCCATCGTCTGAGGACAGGTGACAACAGATAAACATTTCGTTGACTCGCGGCTCAGGAGAGTCAAACGAAAATTTGCAAGAAATCGCGAAACGCGAACTCGTGAAAGGATCACAACTGTTGATCGTTCTGAAATCATCAATACCATCCATCCACGAAGGTGAAAGGTGGCAACAGATATGGGGTGTTTGTGGAATCATATATCGAGAGGTTTGCAAGGAGAAGAGGAGCAAAATCACGAAAGGTGAAATCATGAAATCATTCTGGACCGTTAGATCCGGGGTGACAGGTGGCAGAGATCCACACATGTCGGAGGATCAGAAGTTCGAGAAACTGGGAGCCGAAATGATCCTAGTCATCCATCGAGAGGGACATGTAGCGAGAATTCAACATTTCTTTGACTCGCACAAGAGAGAAGTCAAAGGGAAGAGTTTAAGAACATGTGAGGCCTGAACTTGCGATTATATTTGAGACATGAGATCGAAGAAGGAGCATGGACCATTGATCTGCCACAGAGAATATTTCAGGGTTTTGGGGATCATAAGATCAGAGGTGAGGAGTATTTCAACTTCGCGAAACGCGAAGTCCTGATACCAGAAGGAATAGATCAAACCGTTGTATCATGGGAGCGTGTGGACCGTTAGATCCAGAGAGTTGTGGGAAGGATAAGGGCGAGAGTCTTTCAACACTCACAAGATCAGGAGGGATAGTAGCCATTAAATCCAAAGGATTGTGGGTCATCGATTGGCACTCCGAAATTTTAACATTTTGGGATTTTGGGACTTGGAGGAACAAGGGTGCCTTACTTCGTGAACCCTCGATTCACGAAACGTGACATGCCCCTTTTGGGGTTAAGCCTATGGTCACGCCAGTGGTCACGTGGGGTGGAGGTTTATGCCTAACACTTGTTTGTGTGGGTGTAACTTCCAAAAGGACCTGTGGTCATATTTGTGTTGAAGTTCTAGCTGGGGATCAAAGAGCTATTGCAACTCAAAGGGAATCAAAGATCCATAGGCCGAGAGGTCAAGAGGACCCTCCTAAGGTGGGGGTGTGCATTAGGTGGTATCAGATCACATAATTGGTTTATGTATAAAAATGAAGTAATCTTATGACATCAAGCGGTATCAGAAGGCCGAAATTTGTTTGCAGAAAACAGACAAAGGAGAGGCAGTGAAAGGGGATGACCTGATAACATCAGGTGGTCTCACAAACATAAATTTTCCTGTAGAGAACGGGTGAAAGGAAGAAAGAAGAGTATTGATGCTCTGTGAGGAGGTTGTTTCATGAGCGCAACAACGAAAATTTAAACAACCAGCTGAGCTATGAGATAATATGGATATGCTCTCAGATGTAGAGTGATCGATAGGCTTGCGAGGAGGGCAGGTAGAAGGTGGAAATGACTACTGAAGGCCATGAGAGTGGTCTAAGAGGATACCTTCAGTAGAAAAGAAAATAAAAAATTGATGAGGAAATCGTTGATATAAGGGAGAGAATGGAACAACTGACATTGAAGATGATACAGGAGGCAAAAGTATGTTGGAGGTACGAATGGCCTTCGAACAGGAAAGCCAAATGGACTGTTCAAAATTTGTTGGTCAGGAAACAACAACAAGAGTTGAGGAAGTGGCTGAGGTATGATGAAAACCTTAGTGACACAAATCTAGTTTACATTTGTGAGCCAAAAGTTGGAGAAACCCTGAGTAATGAGGAAGGGAGATCAATTTTAGGTCTCGTAAATTGCGAGGAGGGAAAAGATGAATTTTCAAATTGCCAGGTGAGAAATGAAATGAGATGATTGAAGGATCGCATGGACTGTTAGGAGGACAGCAATGAAAATTCATATTGCCAAGGGGGCAATGATATGAGATTAGCAGAAGGTCTCGTAAAATTCCAAGTGGGCAGAATTGGACTTTCAAGTTGCCAGGTGGGCAATGGAAGGAGACCAGGTGGAGGTCTCGTATAATGCCAAGGGGGCAGTGCCGAAAGTTCATATTTCTAAGTGGGAAATGATATGGGATTGGTTGATCTCATAGACTACGAGGTGGGTAGCATAAAATTCCCAAATTTTTCAGATGGGTAGGGAGAAGGAAATGAGACTGTCTGAAAGTCTACAGATCTCAAAAGTGAGTTCATGTCACTGAGGAGTGCTAATAGGAGAAGATTCATGTGGATTTGTAGACCATGTGAATGAATATGATGAGAAGTTAAATACTTTCATCAAAATGGATGACGATCATAGGATCATTCTAATTATTGGAGGGACCAATATATTCCTACCAAACAACCAAGCAGAGGCCAGTGCACATGATGAGAGTGTAGCAGAAGAAGAAAGGCATTCATCAGTGATTTCCATGATGAAGGAGAAGGTATCAGAATCTACCCAAGGAGAAGAAGAAGAGGAGAACACAGTTGAGAGGCTTACTCAATGGGAGATAGAATTGAGGAGGTTGGACCATACAGAACCAACAGATGGCTGCCATAAGACAGTCATGAAAAATTCAGGAAGAGAGAATTCGACAGAATTTCTCAAAATTTCCAGCCAGGAATATGAACAGGAAATGACTACAACACTGGAGCCTACAATAGAAGAGGAATCAAACATCATATAATTTTTTGAGCTGCATGAGGAATTTGAAACCCTGAAGAGAGATAGGCACATCCAATAGGATAAGTTGGAAACAGATGGAGGAGCATACCACCCATAGGAATGGTTGGAAGGAGTTGGAGACATGCCAGCACAAAAGGAATCCAAGTAGCAGCTTGGTGATGAGACGACAGAATTGAAGTCTGCAATAGAGTGGCAACTCGATGCCACAAAGGGTGATAAAGACCACATGGGGGATCAAGTAGATCTACCCATTGACAAGGAATACGTGCAGCAGAGAAGATTGCATAAGAAGAACCAGCCAATGGAGTAGCTAGACAGAGTGATAGAAGAAATAAGGAGGTTGATGTTGAGGTCAACGCAAGAAGAAGTTAGCAAAGGGAAGCTGAAAAGAGGAGAACCTGCCATAGTAGCAGGAAAGAAAAAGAAGCAGTAGCAACAACATAGCTGGAGATAAGCAAGAGGACAACTCCAGAAGGGAATTTGGGATCAAGGAGGATTTCAACACCGGAGAAGGGGAGATCATGAGAAAGAGCTCATGTTTTTCCTAGCAGAGGGGTATGATGCAGGATCATCGCTCCACCTCAGCACGTGCACCAACATGCCAACACGCAGATGCGCAATAGAGAAAGGTAGAGTCATTGACCCTCCTATTTTTAAATTTCAAAATATGATCCTATATGGATTTCATTTTGTAAGGTTGATAAATGCCAGACCATGCCTTTGTATAGGTAGTGGATAGGGTTGCCTTAAATAGTTACCTGTAGCGGGTCCAAATCATAGTCAGGTTTGAACATCCATTTATGTAATGTAGTTGTAGAAGTATGGTGTCGTAACTAAGATAGAAATGGCACTAAGGCAGTGAAGAGGATAAGATCGTAGAACCCTTTTTTGTAATGGGGAGAATTAGGAGATTGGAAGAGGAGAGATCTCAAGAATAGAGAGTCTTAGGAGACTCAAGAGGTAGAATAGTTTGGGGCGAAAACTTGAGAGAACTGGGATTATGTTGCAATCTAATTTTGTAATCATCTGTATAGATACATAGATATAATAGAAAAGTAGTTTTTCCTTCATATTGTTGTTCATGTGTTTATTTATTTCAAGAATGAATGTTGTAGATGTATGATAAGTTTCATTTACAGTAGGAATATAGATTTATTTTATCTTCATTGAGTTTTGTTATATTGTTCTGGGTTCTTTAGGCTATGCAAGGAGTGCACAATAGAACATTGGAAGCTCTGTAGCCAGCGCAAGGAATGCATATATGAATATCTCTCTTGAGTTCAGAGGAGAACGTGCCAAGAGGGCACACTAGGATAGTTTGCAGAGTCAAAGGGATCTTCAAGTTTGTTGAACACCTTGGAGGAAGACCTTTGCAAGGAATGCACTAGACCAATACTTAGATGGAGTGTCGATAGACAACCCCTTGGAGGTTAGTCAAGAACAAGTAGTGTGCAAGGGAGCGAACTGTTTCAAGTTTGTAATATCAAGAGGAATAGTGATTTTTTTCACATAGTTCCAACTGAAGGGAATAGAAGGCCAAGACACTTCAAGGCCCGAGCTACAGACATATTTCAAAAGGGAAAGAATTTCCAAAACACAGGCGAGACCCAAGGTCACAGAGCTCGTAGAGGAAGAAAAGGTCGAGGCCTTTGAAGCTTCGAGATATTCCAAGTCAAGAATAAATTTGAAGCTCAGGAGGAGGAGCATCAACATCCATTATATCAGCTGCAGAGGGAGGGATCTGGGTCATTGAATATCACGTCCAAACACCCAGAATAGCACGCAGGAGAAAAACAGATATGGGCCGTCAGATATAAGCGCGTGGACCAACAACTGTTGGATCAGGAGGAAGGTGCATGGGGGTTAAACCCTTCGATAGTGTACAGAAGAGTGGACTCTGCAAAGTCCCAAAGTTTTGAATATATCATAATCATTTTTCGTCTGAGGACAGGTGGTAGCAGATCAACATTTCATTGACTCGTGACCCAGGAGATTGATAGGGAAATTTGTGAGAACTTGCGAAACGTGAACTCATGAAAGGATCATAGTTGTTGATCATTCTGAAATTATCAGGACTGTTAATCGTCGAAGGTGATAGGTGGCAACAGATATGGGGTGTTCGTGGAATAGGACATCGGGAGGTTTGCAAGCAGAAGAGGATAAAACTCATGAAAGGAGAAATTACGAAATCATTCTAGACCGTTAGATTTGGTGTGACAGGTGGCGGAGATCCACACACGTCGGAGGATTGGAATTTCGGGGAGATAAGAGCCAAAATGATTCTATCCATTCATCAAGAGGGACACATGGCAAGAATTCAACATTTTGCTGACTGGCACATGAGAGAAGTCAAAGGGAAGGGTTTAAGAACTCTCAAGGCCTGAGCTCGTGATTATATTTGAGTCATTAAATCGAAGAAGGAGCATGGACCATTGATCTTCCGCAGAGCAGATTTCAAGGTTTTGGGGATCGAAATATCATAGATGAGGAGTCTTTTCACTTTGAAAAATGCGAAGTCCCGATACCAGAAGGAACGGATCAGACCGTTGGATCGCGGGAGCATGTGGACCATTAGATCCAGAGAGTTGCGGGAAGGATAAGGGTGAGAATCTTTCAATGCTCACAAGCTTAGGAGGGATAATAGTGGTTACATCCAAAGGAGTGTGGGTCGTCGATTGGCACTCCAAAATTTTGGCATTTTGGGATTTCGGGACTTGGAGGAACAAGGGTGCCTTACTTCATGAACCCCCGATTCATGAAACATCACGCGCCCATTTTGGGGTTAAGCCTATGGTCACGCCAGTGGTCACATGGGGTGGAGGTTTATGCCTAATACTTATTCACGTGGGTGTAACTTCCAAAAGGACCTATGGTCATATGTGTGTTGAATATTCTAGCTGGGGATCAAAGAGCTATTTCGTCTCAAAGGGAATCGAAGATCCATAGGCCGGTATGTCAAGCAAACCCTGTTGAGGTGGGGGTCTGCATCAAAATCTCAGCCAAACATGGACTTGCATCATCATGTTGACACAAAACCTCAAAATTCATCCTCTTTCCTACAAGTTATCCATCCCATCTCAATTTCTTTTCAAATATTATTTTCTTCTTTTCATTTAATGCTTAACATAAATTATTTTATTTTTTTTAAATTATCCCTACTCCAATTGTAATCTTTAAACAATTTAACTTATCTTATACTGAATTTTATATGCATTCTTCACTCTATCCAAATTAAGTTAAAAAAAAGATTCTTAAAATTATGATTTCTTCAATCATTTTCAATATCAAATTATTATATTCTTACTAAATTATATGGTTATAAATTCCCAATACATATATATGATGATGATAATGATTATTAATGTCCACTAAAACCGAATTGGTCTATCAGACCTTAAGAGGGTAAGTGATTACTTGTGATTATTTAGAATTTTGTTTATGTGCTCAAAAAACATTAAGAGAAGCTTTACAATATCACCATACTTTTGTTGAGTTAAAAGGTTAGGAAGGTTGGTAGTGTGATAAATATTTTGAAAATGAGATCTAATATGGATATAGATTGGACAATCTAAAAGAAAGTGATTTTCATATTCAACATTCTTAGTGTCACAAAGGTGACACACTCTTTCATCCCATGGCGTTTTAGGAATTGACCAACGCCCACTTTCACTATGGAGCTCGTGAGAATTTTTTCTTATCTTAGCAATGCTTATTTTTTTCTTTACACTTGGCAAAACAGATAGACAATTTTGATCTTCTAGGTTAGGGTTGATTACATCTCTATAATACCTTGATTTTAATTTTTCCTCTAACTCTTTATCACACCACATTTTCTCCAATTTTCATTTGACATTTTTTTTAATAGTATCTTTATTCTGCAAAATGGTTTCTTCCATGATTCCCCAATAGTTTAGCCAAGAACGAATGTCTTTATGTCATCCTCGCTTCATTCGATGGTGGTTATGATTTGATTTTGAAGAAATTTTAGGTAACCTCTTGTATTCCATGTTGTTTAACTTGTTATTATACATTAGGTATCTAGTCATAGCCATGCTCTCAATGGGGGAGAGGCTTGTTTCTAAGAGGAGGATGGGATAGGGAATATTTCCTTTAATTTTGAGAATATAGGTTATAAAATTCTTTTGATCCAAATTATTTTCGGCACGAAATGAGAGCGGAGATTTAATAAAGAAATGCATAGAGATATCACGTATATCCAGTAATATAACAGAAATATATCAGAGATGCAACCATAAACACAAAGATACAGTAATACATGATTTCTATTAATGAAATAAATGTACAGAGACTGTAAAAATACAGAGTGAAATACTTACTAGAATAGTGGCAGCTTATCTCTGAGAAGAGATGTGACAGCTACTCGCATTCGCAAGAAGATGATTACAATGAGGCTCTGAAGGCCTTTTTACAATAAGAGGGAATGTCAAAAACCCTATGCATTAAAAAACCTAACCCTAGGAGATGAAGCGCCAAAAGTCATGGGGCGTTTGGGTATGTTGGTGCATCAACTTCTCGGGGTCGTAACTTTTGCATATGATCTTCGTTTTAGGTGTATGATAGCTCATTGGAAAGGTATCATCGAGGAGAATTATTTTGGGGGCTAAATCATGCATTCAACTATCATTTAGAAGCTTGATCCCGAAAAAAATTCATTTAGGCCCTCAAAATGGCCCTGAAAGTTAAAAACTGCTAAAAATAGTAAATTGTCAAAATGGTCAGAAAATTGTTTTGAGCCAGTCGAAAAATGTGGGTGGCCACTGATATCCACCTAGATCATATTTTGTATTTTCTCTATATTTCTCTAGGATTCACGAGAGATACTACAACCCCAGACTTCACATCCATAAAGAATAACAGGTGTAACGAGAGTCTCAAAAAGGAGTTTCTACTTATCCCAACTCCAAATATCAATTGATTTATAATTGTTTTCAAGCCCATAATAATCTTTCCATCCCCCAATAATCCTTTTCTCAATGCTATAATTCCAATTGAGCTTGTGGTGAATATCAATTCCAATATATTTGTATGAAGTCACTTCCTCCAAGTTATTTTTGTCATATACAAAGGTATCATAAGGGCTCTTATTGGATTTAATAATCATGACCTTAGTCTTATCAGTATTAACAGTCATACCCATATTGGAGAAAAAATACTTGAGGATTCTTAGATGGTTTTCAAGATCATGGGGAATCCTTTCCATAAGAATGATATCATCAGAATAAACAACAATATTGATGACTATACCAGTGAGAGTAGGGATGACACAACCTTATTTTTCCAAGAATTCTTCTAACTTGTCAATGTATATTCCAAAAAGGGTAGGGGACAAGGGACAACCTTGTTTGACTCCAATATTGCAGTTAATCTTTTTTGACGAATCCTCAGTGTTTTTAAACTTAGCAATAATGTTCTCATACATCCTTATTGTAGCATCCCTCCACTCAAGAGCCATTTTTATCTCTTCCAACCTATTTTAAAGGTTTTTCTTAGGAACCATGTCAAAAGCTTTTATAAAGTCAAAAAAATAACAAAATAGATTGGTTTTAGTATTGCGAAAATCCTCTGCAATGATCCTAAAGGTAAAAATATGTTCCACAATTGAATGATATCTCCTAAACTCGTCGTGGTCTTTAGCTCTTTTACCATGACTTTATAGACAAAGCCTAATCTTATTTTCCAAGATAATTCCATAAAGCTAGGCTAAAATCGAGCTAATCATAATGGTCCTATAATTAGAGGGAATGTTTCTATCCCCGTTTTTAAAAATAGGAACAATGAGGATTTGCGTCCAGGGTTTAGGGAACCCCTTCTTGACTTCTAAATTGAAGAGCTTGTGTGTGTGAGGGATAAGGATTGGCCCTCCGATTTTAAAAATTTCATCATGGTAGCCTTCAATGTGCTTAGCTTTCTCATTTGCAAGCCACTTAATCCCAAATTCGGTGTCATATAAAGAAAAAACTTCTTCCTTTGTAGGGACAATAGGAATGGTGTCCATGGCATTAGGGAACTCGTAAAGAATTTAAGGTAGGAATTCCAGTCCCTTAAGGGAATCCTATTATTTTCTTTAGTATTGCATTTTAGAATTTGTCTCCAGAACTTCTTAGGATCCAACTTGTATAGTTGTGAAATTTTCTCTTTCCTTTTATTGATATAGTGTCTCTTTTTCCTTTTAATTAGGGATTTGTACGCATTGATCTTATTGAGTTTTAAGGACTCATTAGAAGCATCCCTAATGGATTTCCTAGCAATTTTACATTCTTTATCATACCAAGGGTTGGTCGTTCTATTATTCTTTTTATATTACACCTCAAAAGAGAACTTAATAGAAGTGGAAAGGGTGGTTGTAAAATTATGATAGAATTCTTCAATGTTGTCTGTGTAAGTTAGGAGGTTTAATTTACTATTTAAATCCTTTAAGAAAATGTCAACTTTACTTTTTTCAAAGCGCAAATTCCTTTGATTATCAAAATTCTCTTTAATGGTGCTCCTATGCATGGAAAAGGTTTATGATCATAGTCATGCTCATGGTCATTTAAAAGGTCAAAAGTTTCTATTTGGTTGGAAACAAGGATATCAGATATCAGATATCACATAATCTACGACACTACTATCTAGCCCATGAATACAAGTCACCTAGTTGGAGTTTGGCAACTTCATTACTCCATTGAAAATTATTAGGTCTTGAGAGCTGCAAAGCTTGTCCAACTCAGTACCAAACAAATTATCAATTAGGTCTCCAGATCTTCTTTTGTAGCTATTAGATAAAACAAGGTCCTCATCTAGCCATAAAGGATTATGGTTGGAGTCATTACTTAAAAGAGTAGCTTGTTTAGTTGTAGTCCTAACATTAAAGTCTCCTAGCAGGAGGATATTACCTTCATTTTTCAAATTATAAATATCTTGTTCTAAATTATTATAGGAACATTTTTTATGTAGATTATTTTTCTTATAAAAAGTAGAATTAATAGGTGCAAAATAACAAATTTCTATATACATCTTCTTAGTATTGGTGTATGAAATTTCTATCCAAATGTATTGATTAAGAGGCTCAATCTTATGAAGTTGAATGTGAGGAGAAATGTTCTTTCTAATATAACAAGCTATGCCTCCTATCCCTCTAAGATGGGATTTTTTGTTCCATGCCGACCACAAGACAAATCATTCCATGTTAGGGACCTTAGACTCCTCATGCTCCCAAGTTTAAACTAGACAGATAATATGCATATAAATAAAGTGTTAAAATGTGTATATCTATATATAAATATATAAAGAGTTGAGACTTCAAAGCTAGGTATGCATATTATTTTATGTTTTTGTATTTTTCGCCCGACCATATAAATCTGTACGGAATCACAATTTTATGTTTTTTAAATTTCATTTGTAAATGTAGAAATGGATTATACATAATTAGCCACTTAAATCTACATATCACTATAGATCCAACAATTTCTTGTCAGATTTCAAAGAAGTAGATTTTGAAAATGAGATCCGGATTTCAAAGAAGTACATTTTGAAAATGAGATCCAATTTGGGTATAGGAAAGGCACGAAATTGCTTTTAATCTTGAACCTTCTTGGTGTCACAAAATTGACATCTTTTCATGCCATGGTGTTTTGGAGATTGTCCAATGCCCACTATCACTATGTAGCTCATAAGAATTGGTTACCATTTTAACAATATTGATTCTTCAACATGAGGGTTAATTATATTAATTTAATATATATATATATATATATATATATATATATTCAGAATTATATTAATTTACTAATTTGATTAGTATTTTTAACAATATAAAGTGACTAATCGTGTCCGATAGTTGAGGAAGTGACTAAAGTTGACAAAGCCCATAATATATTTACACATGAAGACGTGTTCTAGGTCATGATCGATGTTGTCTCATTTATAAATTAGAGTGAACATTGGTGATGATGTAACATCGACATAATTTTCTATAATAATTTACGTAATCAACTTTCTCGTGAAAATTCTATCGGGATAAAAATTTAAGTGAAAAACAGGTATGTGTATTTTTAATATTTTAAATTTGGGAAATATTTAAGGGTTAAATTTCAAGATATAATTATTTTATTCAAAATATTATTTAGAATATGTAAAATTGTATTTTTAATTATATAGATATTATACCAAACCCTAGCGATCCGTAACGATCCCTCTCCGACTGTCTGCTGGCTTCAACATCTACGGCGGTACCTGCTTCATGATCTGTGTCGGTGCAAACCAATTCTCTATGACTGTGAAAACATAATGAGCCCAGAGGGGGGGGGCGGAACCCCCTCATACAACGATGTAACGACCAATGACAGAGTGGGAAAACGGGCCAAACGACTAAAATTGGATGAAAATTGGAGCCAAACCATCAAATTGGAGCCAAACCATCAACTATGAACATATTCTCTTTCGTTGCAGGAAATGTCATGAGAACGAATACCCCTTTCGAGATTTTCCGCTGAATACCAATGCCCCAAAAACCAGAGAACACAAGCAAAAATATGGCTTCACCACAATTACAGGATGAAAAAGAAACCCACCAAGGAAGCAGAACCCAAATAGTGCCCCAAAGATCACAACCAAGAACTCCTATGATATCCTGGTTCAGTTACCGGAAGAGGATGAGATTCAAGACCCTCACAAAGAAAAAAATCAACATAAATGAAAAATTCAAGCCGCACACTCTGCCACCCAAAGTAAAGAATTTCACCAAGGAGACAAAATAGGGGAACATGGGGATACTTTGATGCAACTAGATGAACAAGACCTAGTGGACATAGATCTAGAAAAGCTAAAGGAATCTTTTAACTAGAAGGACCTACAAACCATACATGTAGAACAACTCAGGAAAGTGCATAAAGTTTTCCTAGATTCTACAGCCGGATCCACAACATGGCTGGGCATAGCCATAGACCCCAATACAGACTCAATGCTCCATGGGAAGGCAAAAGACAGGGACGCAAATCCGCCCACTAGCTCATCAAAGAGGTAGGAAACTTCATGCTCAACTCTGAATAGATCCATAATCTCTCGGAGGGATACCTCCACCCTCCTCCCTAATCATCATGATGAAATTCATAACTTGGAACATCAGAGGCCTCAATGGAAGATCCAAGCAATGGACTCTTCGAGACTGTATAAACGTAGAAAATCCATATGTGATCCTACTATAGGACACAAAGTGTGTTGGAGTAGAGGTGGAAACTATCTTCCACCGATGCTGGCGAGGATGTGAGTCCATACACACTGACTCCTCTAGCGTGTTATGAGGACTAGCAATCTTATGGAACCCCAGGAATGTCACGATGGACTGGCCCTTCTCTACTGTTGGTACTATCAAAACCTACTTCACAGCCATAGGCTCGACCACATAAGGGGAAATAAAAAATGTCTACGAACCCCAAAATATGCAGGACAAAGAGAGCTTCCTGAAGAGGTTAAACTCCATTAAACCACTTCTTAGCACACCCAACTTGATATTGGGAGGTGACTTCAACATGATACTTGCTCTGGAGGAGAAAACCAGAGGCACCAGAAGACTGGAACAGGACAACGGTAATTTCAGAACCCTCATTGATCAGTTAAATCTAGTAGATGTTGAGGTTCAGATTGGCATCTTCACCTGGTCTAATCAAAGATCGGGACATCAGTAGATTGTTTTCCAACTAGATCATTTTCTAGTCGTGGAATCCCTATTAGTGGAGGATCATGTCGTAGAATCCAACATTCTTCCATGAGCAGGCTCGGATCACTGGCCTATCTCGCTCAACCTGGACACAAGAGCAACACCAAAAATCAAACCTTTCATCTTTGAGAAATTTTGGCTCTCCCACCCTGATTTCCACAACCTTGCAAAATCCTGGTCGAACCAAGAAAAAATAGAAAATGGGACCTGCATGTACAAGTTTCAACTACGCCTCAAAAACTTCAAGCAACAAGTGAAGCTCTGGCATAAAACCACTTTTGGGAATATACTTCAACGAAAGAAGGAAATCAAGGACAAGTTCGAAACTATGCAAAATACCTTCATCGTAGGAATCAGAACCACAAAACTAATGAAGGAAGAGAAGTAGCTACAAGCAGAGGTAGAAGAATGAAAAAAGAAAGAAGGAATCCTCTAGCGTCAGAAATCTAGGGTGCAATGGATCAAAGAAGGTGAAAGGAACACCAAGTTCTTCCATAGAGCTATGGTGCGCAGAAGATACATAAACATGATAAATCAACTAGAGAACACTCAAGGCAATCCCATATGAGAGCACAACCAGATTGCTAAGGAGCTTACCAACTACTACAAAGAAATTCTAACAGAAACTAATATAGACAGGAAGACAACAATTGAAAAGATAACTAGGCACATACTCACCTTGGTGACTTAGGAGCAGAACGAGGCCCTAATGAGGCCCATCACTTAAGAAGAGGTGGGCCATGCAGTTAAATAAATGGCCCCATGAAAAGTGTCAGGCCCAGACGGCTTCACCACAAACTTCTTCCATCACTACTGGGACATGATCAGAAAATAATTTTGGCAAGTAGTGGAAGAATATAGAACCTTGGGTCAAGCCATTTCAGCCCTCAACGCCACCTTCCTCACTCTCATCCCGAAAGAGGAGAGAGTCACTCATCCAAAGTAGTTCTGATTGATTTTCCTATGCAACGACATCTACAAAATCAACACCAATTTATTTATAGCCATTCTTCTGAAGCCAATTTTACCCTTTGTAATCTCTAGGGAACAAGAAGGCTACATGGAAGGTAGGAAAATCATGGATAACATCATCCTAGCTCACAAGTTCATTCACTCGCTAAAGACAACCAAGACCCCAGGTATGCTTATCCCTTGGTTTTTAAAAACACTGGGTGGATTGGATCCTGAAGCTCACTTCCTTATCCTTTTTTTCCATACTGATCAATGGAGTGCCCTCACAACCCTTTTCTCGTTCCAGAGGAATTCGGTAGGGAGACCCCCTCTCTCCCTTCCTCTTTGTCCTAATGGCAGAGGGTTTGCGATGCTACCTCAAAGCCTCAATCCTTGAGGTCACCCTCAAAGGCCTTGCCTTGCACAACTTACAACCATCCCCCTAGCAAAGTCAGTTTGTTGATGATACCCTCCTCCTGAACACTCCTATTGTCTAAGAAGCCTACAAACTCAACTCCATTCTCACAGATTTTATCAATGCTTCATGAATGGCCCTCAACCTTGAAAACTATAAACTATACTTCTTCAACATGTCGATAGCAGTCCAAAATCACATCTCCCCTCCTAGGAATACCTAAGAGTTCCCTTCCATCCAATTATCTTGGCATACCCCTCACAGGGGCACCCACGTTCTCCATTTCCTGGGATAGTCTTCTCCTCTCCATATCCAATAGACTCAACAACTGAACTTTCATACCTCTTAATATTGAAACTTGAATGGTGCTCCTCAATTCAATTCTACAAGCCCTTCCAACCTACCTGTTCACTTCCCTTGCAACAACTAAGCCAGTCATTTATGCCATCAGAAACTTACAACGCAACTTATTATGGCATGGACACCAACTTGACAAAATGTTGGCTTTAGTAGGCTAGGATAAGCTCTTCAAGCCCAAAACCCTGGGAGGCTTAGGGCTCCGTGAGCCAGGAAAGATCAACCAAGTCATGGGAGCCAAATTGTGGTGACAGTGGCTTAAGCACCCCACAGAACTTTGGGCGCAAATATGGAAGCAAAAATATACCTAGGCCACACCTGTTGATCAACTAATCAGATTCAATGATCATATTCAGGGATCGAACATTTGGAACACGGCATGCCTCAACAAGAATCTAGTTCAAAAACATGCTTTCTGGGAGATCAGGGATAGGGAAAGTGCACTATTCTGGTAGGACTCATGGCAGTAGCAGACCCCCCTGGTTGACATAGATGAACTTACACCCCTTTAGCAAACGTTGCCACCTAACACATTTTGATGGGTTAAGGATCTTTGGATAATGCATGATAGGAACCTGTCATGGTGCATCTGGAAGACGGATCACTCATAACTACATCTCCCAGGGGAAATGAATCTCCAGGCATGGAAAACCTATACAAACCAAAGGAAAATCCCCACTAGAACAGGCTCAGATATTATCAGATGGGGACACTCCACAACAGGCAACTTCTCGGTAAAATAATCTTACTACCTGCAGGGGAATTATCCGAAGCAATACAAGGAAAGTATATGGGGAAAGATCTGGAACTCGACACTCTGGCCAAAAGTGTCCATCTTCCTTTGGCTAACAGTTCAAAATCGCATCCTTACCTGGGATAATTTCAAAAAGAGAGGCTTCATCAGGTCCTCAATTTTCCAATTATGCCAAAAACAAGAGGAAATGATGGAGCAAATCTTCAACAACTACCACTATAGTCAAAATCTCTGGGATCTAGTGTCTCAAATAATGCGACGGTCCAATAGAAACAAAAATAGCATTAGAGATACCATAGAAAACTGGGACTCGCTCACCTATCAAAATCCCATTCTCGCTCGCATCTGGCAGCTTCTACCGAGCTTCACCCTTTGGTAGATTTGGAAGGAAATAAATAAAGGAATCTTTCGATCAAAACCCTCACCTCACACCTCAACCTGGGAAAGAATCATGCAACTTATTCGAGAAACAATCAAAAGCAGGCTTTGGAAGACCGAGGACTTAAAATGCAACCCGAGCGAATAGGTTATCCTTCACAACTGACACCTTAATCTGGCTAACACCCCCACTTCTACAGTAGTCACCAATCGCCTTAGCATCCCAACCACCTCAAACCCCCCACCAATTGGTTTCATAGAAATAAATTTTGACTGGGCTTCAAAAGGGAATACGTGTCTAGCAAGCTTCAGGGTAGTCCTCAAGAACTCAAACGGAGAAATCATCCACCTAACGACAGGCTTTATGGGTACCAACACTAATAATGCAGTCGAGCTATGGAGCCTCCTAAGAGGAATCAAAGTTACAAAAGATAACCACTTCAATAATATCATTGTGGAAGTGGACTCCCAAGTCATCATCCAACTCATCACCAAAATCCTTCACAGAGAACACCCCATGAATATTTCACCCAGTTGCAGACTCTCGGGACTCTTGCAAGAGTTTTGTTCCCTACTATGGCCCAACCTCACCATCATCTCCTCACATGTAAAAAGTGACGCAAACAAATTCATAGATTGTTTGAAAAATGAAGGAGTGGCCTCCATGATCGAGAAGATCCACTCGAATGCCAAAATTTCTCCTTGCTCTGAACTTTTAGATTGATGTCAAAATTTATCCCACATGAACTACCCAACCCCAGATGGGGTGACTCGTTGCACCCATGTACCATGTCCCACGGGGCCTGGCCAAGCCATAAATAAGGGTGGTCGGCTCCCATCCCCTCGACATTAAGAATGGGAGACAGCCATAACTACAAGCCCACAGCCATTAGACCTTTCACTCATGCGAAAAATGAGGTGGCCATTGAATTCAATGTTTGGGAGGCGGTTGTGGAAGTCGTCCTGTCGCACCCTCCAGTTTTTATCTACCTCTGCATCTTCCTTCCTCATTCTGTTTTTGGCTCACACCAGGATAACAATATGGAGCTTGGGCACAACCATCGTTGCACCCACCAGGAATTCACAATTAGCTTCATCCTCATCATGCCCAGGGACAGGGGAAAGTCGTGTAGCGGCCGAGCCTGGTACACCCTGGCTGCAAGGTAGAAACGAATGCAAAAGCGGGAGTGGGAACTCTTAATTGCTTGCACCCAAAAAGCTCGTCTTGCTCACAATGATGATAGAGAAAGAATGGCCTAGTCACCTCCAACATCTTTTGTGGAGGAGATCATCCCGGAAGAGGCCATCTAGCCTCCTCCGGAGAATTTTCTCTTCATGGGACCAGAGCCTCCAATTATCCTCCCCAGGGAAGAAATTGGGGCCGATAGAGAGGAAAACAACATGGCTTCACCGATGGAGGATTTCCTCGTTTGTTACATTGCGGAGGAAATCACAGACGATTACCTCCAAATGGCCCAGAATAACTTACTCTCGTAGGAGCTCGATCCACTCACAGACTCTGAACGTGAACCAAGGAGCACAGGGACAGGTGCAGAAGGCAGGGTTAAGGAGCGGAGCATGACAACGGGACAACCAGAGGACGTGATTGATCGAACGAGGGTTGCAACATAGGATGGACACCAGGAGGACGCGATGGATGGATGCACGTTGAAGGACGGTGGAGAGGTCCTCGTGCCACCTCCTATTCCAACACCCTCAGATTAGTGGTGTGTCCCTCCGCCCTTCTTCCACCCAGACCATCTCGATTTGGTGCTCAATTTGAGGTGCCAGATGGTAGACGAAGCCTACTGTGGTGCACTCATGAGCCAATGCATGAACATTCTCTATGAGGCTCTCTTCAACATGCCAACAAAGAAAAGGTGTCTAACGTGCGCGAGACTCTATGCCCTGCCAGCTTGGTACGAGATGCCTAGTGACAACCCTGACAATGAAGACCTCAATGGGTAGTAGTGTGGATAGATTTTCCTTCTGGTTTTTGGTTTGTTGCTCAGCTTCGGTTGGGGGTTATGTATTTTATGTTTAGTTTCTTTTTAGTTTCAGTTGTCATGGACAATTCTGCGGATTATGGACCGCCACTTGTCCTGGTTTCATCCGGGCAGGGCAGATGGCGGTCTGCCTATTTTTACATAGTCATACAGGACTGGCAACTCTTCTAGTTTCCTCTTTTTGGCGAAACAGCTAGAAGCCCAAGGACAGCTGTAAATTTTGTTATGATATAATATAAAGGATCCACTCCCTCTTTTTTACTTAGAAAAAAAAATTATATAATATTTTTATAAAAAAAAAATTCCATTCTTATCATTGTTAATTTAAAAATTAATAAAAGTTGTTACGGAAATATCAAAGAAGTATCACTTCTTATGAGGAAGAATCACTTCTTATAAGTTTGATCACTTAAAAACACATATAAGTATCAGTTCTTATAAGTTTGATCACTTAAAAACACATAAAACAATAGGTTTCTTATATGTTTGATCACTTAAAAAAACATAAAACAATAGGTTGTGGTAGTTTTTACAATTTTAGAATTAAAAGTGTAAGGTTAATTAGCAAAGAAAATCCCAAATTAGGGCTTTACAACAATTTTAAGGAGACCTCAATTTTAGATTTTTTTTCTATTTTATAGCATGTATATTCTTAAGGCTAGAGACATATACCAGTACACATAAACATTGAGATATCTCATTCAATAGGTAATACCATTGTTGGGAAGAATGCATAGAAAGAACACAAATAAGGTCATGTTTGGACACCCTTGTACGTCTTTGTTCCGGCATGGTGAGTAGTATTGTATTAAATAAATCCTCTTTATCAAAGCTTCTTTATTAGTTTAATTTTCCTTGTACCCTAGGGTATATCAAAATCCTCATATGCATTACTAAGAAAATACTTAGATTGAGTTTCAACCATTTTTCTTAGTACATTGAGCACAACAACGAAGGAGATTACTCTCACATACTTGAGAATTGGATAGTACAACTTAGAGTATGGTTCATCCTCCTCAATCAAAAGTGTGAAATACCTAGTGAGTATTGAAGTTGGAAAGTCAATGGTATATTATACATTTGTGACATTCCCTTCTCCATAAGACATTGCAAAACCTTAGTCCATCATCTCTAGAGGTAGTAAGCCAAATGAGACTCATGCAAAGCCTGGTAAAGATTCATCTAGGACACATGAACAAAATGATGAATTGAAATTACGTTTGGCATGTAAGTTGGAAGAGAAAATGAAAATCATAGATAGTACCATGACAAAGAAGGTTGGCTTCATAAATATGGTAATTATAATAGAATTTCAAAATTATAAAGATATGAATAAATGTTGAGAAGTCGAAAATAATTTATATTCTAAACAAAAATAATTTATCTATGAATGGTTATAAAATATATTCAGTTATAAATAATTAATTATATAATACTTTTTATACTTTAAATAGTTATATAATACATTTTTAGACTTCAAATAAGAAAGAAGTTAAAAATATCTTCACTTGGGAATAGTTATAAAAATTAAAATGAAAAAAACTTTGTGAAAATAAGAAGGTTTATGAAAAACACTTAGATTATCCTGCCTATTCTCATCTTTCATAGGAAATCGAACATTTTTCATAGGAAATCGAAGTAATCTATTAAATTAATTAATTTCTTATATTTAAAGGAAAAATATGTACACCTATTTAAACGATTCATTGCTTCAAAAAAATTCATCACTTTCATTGAGGAACTTGCTCCCTTTTATCATTATTTGGATTTCTATGATATTAATTTAATTAAGCCGCTTGGTGTTGCACTTTTTAATTTTTTATTTTATTGGAAATTAATTGGTAAATTGTCTACCCTAAACGTAAATTGATTACATTTGCCACTAGATTCTACATCTAAGTGGTTACCATACGATCCCTTACGCTGAAAGTTACATCACGATTTTTGTTTCAAATTGGGACTTATGAATTTATTGAAACATGCACTTCTTGTTTTAAATTCGGATTTAAAAGCGTGCTTCTTGTCTTAAATTTAAATTGGGATAAATGCATTTCTTGAAACCTATACTTTGTTTTAAATTGGGATTTGTAAATTTTTTTACTTGTGCAGGGGGCATGATTTCTGCAATTAAAGGCAATAAGGAATACTAATTATTTGAAGTTAGCAATATAGTTATGGGAAAAATAGGATTTTATAAATTAAGAAGAAAAATGTGTTGAAAAAATTGATTGATGGATGTTGTTTTTCATTATTTATTTTGTAGATATTTGTAGAATCTAAAGAAATGGTTAAACATGGAGAGGTATTTCTGAACACAAATAAGAGAGCATTCCCAACCACAAATAATCTATCAGAGAATGTAGGTAAAGATGATCCATTTCTTTTGGATTATGGTGATCCTATAGCAAATTGAAACTCATCTCCATCTTCGGAGTATGAAGTTGAAGATGTTGGACTGTGTTTGGATTATGGTGATCTTACAACAAATACCCACTCACCTCCACTTCCTTCTTTGTGAACATAGTTGACTTCTCATTGACATCTAGTCATGATGACAATCATCTTTATAATGAAATACATAACCACAATTATATAGTTGATGAATAATAATATATCTATTTTATTTACAAACCCTAATTTTAGTTTAAACTTTAATTAAGATTTGTAAATGAAATACCTCTATTAATGTCCATAAACCACAATTATGTGACTGTGTTAGTTTTACTTTATTATTAAGATCACCTTATTATTTTAAGATCACCTTATTATTAAGATCTACTTTCTTACCTTATTTTACTTTATTATTAAGATATATTGTCGTCGTCAAAATGTACTTCAAGACAACATCCATAGTAATAATAAT
>JASDQU010736069.1:628632-646775 GCA_032191745.1 Picea mariana
TAGTTGCTAAGTCAAAAGATAGGTTTAACTTTGTTTTTTTCTTAAATGAAATATGCTATTATGTATTGGTAAACCTTAATAGAAGGGAAAGAAAAGTGGAGCATAATAATCAATATAATTATTAACTTAAGAGTGGAGCATAATAATCAATTTAATTGTTAATGAGAAAGTGGAATATAATAATTAAAATAATCTTGTATTAAATAATTAATAAAGTAATTAGATAATATATTATAATAAATAATAATATTTAAAATAGTGATTAAAAATTTTTGGTGAATAATTAATAAAATAATTAGATAATATATTATAATAAACGAGAGTCAAGGTGAAATGCTTCTTTTTATTAAATGAAGCATGACTATATGAATGAGACAATTCAGTTTGTTATTATGCATGTAACTATGTTTTTTTAGTGAAGCATGCTTATATGAATGAGACAATTCAGTATGTTATTATGCATGTAACT
Source organism: Picea mariana (assembly GCA_032191745.1). Taxonomy (NCBI): domain Eukaryota; kingdom Viridiplantae; phylum Streptophyta; class Pinopsida; order Pinales; family Pinaceae; genus Picea; species Picea mariana. The sequence continues at coordinate 629,102 of JASDQU010736069.1, forward strand.
ATGTTTTTTGTATGAAGCATGCCTATATGAATGAGACAATTCAGTATGTTATTAGGCCTATATGATATGTACGAGGACCATAAGTTGCGTAGGCCAGAGAAAACGATCCCCGGACGATCAATTCACCTTAGGCAATGAAATTGCAGCCCGTAAAAAGAAGAATTTGCCGAAGTACGGGTAAAATCGACTCAAGGAGATACAAATCTTCCGAAACAAATGGGAAACCATCCCAAGGGTTAAACATCCCAACGGTTAGAAATTCAATCCAACAATTGATTTAATGGCTAGGCAATTCCAGAAACTAATAACAACTCTTAGGAACCATTTTAGTAACTCCACATTAATAGCAATGGAGCTATCGATCTCAGACCTTGATGGGAATTGGATGATAAACATTCCACATCTATTGTGATTCTTATTTTCCATTCAAATTCAATTACACCCATGTATTTAGATTAAAACTCAGTATGAATATAGTTATTAATTAATCATGGAGAATTATTTCTTATTTCACACTAATAAATTTCACTAATCAGATTCATATAACAAAAAAAATTCAAATCAATTCAAGACATAATGAACGCCATATTTACTCCAGAAATCCAAATGGGAAAACTAGATTCAAATGGAGCTACGTGCTCCATTTGACTAACTTTGATTACAATGTGGTTCATCCTTCTCTTCTTTACCAAATCACACATTCTAAGTGAAATTACATGAGGAAATAGGGAGACCTAAGGTAATGGGAAGACCAACAAGATGACCTTTGGTTTCCCATTCCCACTCTTTTCTTTCCTTTATTATTTTTTTTTCTTTTCATTTAGTTTTCAAATTCTCGTGTTTGTCTTGTTCACTTTACATTGCCTCATCTTTTACATAGTTTAGATAAATATAATAAATTGTTAAATTCTCTTGCAAGTATCAAGTCTTTTGAGGAAATTAGGTTCCCAATTAGCTTGGAAGTGTTTTGGGATTTTGGGAGGTTTTGATGAGCTTCAATATCAAGAAAATGGAGGCTTGGGAACCAGTTTCCAAAATAGCCACTTGTAAATTAAAATTGTATTAGATTAAAATGTAAATATTTATATTATTTATTACAAATACATAATTTATTGCAAAAATTTTCATTGCATTTATTTAAAATATCACTAAAAAACAAAGACTAAATTACACTAAATATTATTTTAAAAATTGTTTAAGTAAATAACTTAATAATAATCACCCTATAGTTGTGGATATGAAAAACTTTTAATGCATGCCTGCTTTCCTTCAAGTTGAGACTAAACATGAAAGTCAAATAAATCAATACCCTATACAAGGAAAGCATTTTCTAGTCTTGTTGTAGTATTTAGTTTTTTCAATCATCGACTTTTATTGTATTTTCATTTTACAAGAGTGGTACTATTTAGTTTTTTCCAATGAGAAAAATAATAATGCTTTAAATTTACAAAGATGTCTGAAGTTTATATATGTAAAGTTTAATTTTGAAAAGATGTTAAAATTTTGTATATGTATTTTCAATTTTGTTTCTCATTTTTTAATGAAATCTTTATGGATATTAAAGTTTCAATATTGTGTTTGTTGCAATAGGAACAATTTTGTCCTAAATTAACTGTGTTCTCAATTAACCTTATATTTTATTGAAATAAGATTTAAAATGTATCATTATCTACATTTGAGTTATCCTTTAAGTTGTCATAAATATTACCAGTGTTTTGAATTGTCCTTCAAATTGTCCTTATTATATGGAATTATATATTTATGTTTTAAGAATAATTAATTTGTATAAAAAGAATTAAAAATGAAAAGTACAGCATTTATTTATTTTTATACATTTTTAATATCTATTTCACAAACAATATTTAATCATTTTAGTGTAATTTAGTCTTTAATTTAGTGTAATATTAAATTACCATAGTGTGTGCAAGTTAGCTAAAATGATTACTGAGCCAAAACATTATTTCACAAACAATATCCAATCCAAATTCTAACACCGCTCAAAAGTTAAGCTACACATTTTTTCTTCAATATATTTATGCCCCTGCACATTTTTGAAGATATTTAATTTTTGATATTTTATAGACAAGATATGGATACTCGATCTCTCAATCACACCAATAAAAAATGTCACTTATTTCACTCCAATTATGTATAGGTATATATGATATAATATGTGTGATTATAGATAACTAATTTTATTCTAATATAATTAAACACAACTATAGTTACATGTATATCATTATAGCTTTATATATAATATATCATTTCAAAAACTAAATAAAACCAAATAAACAACCACCCGCCTATTTAGTAGACCAAGTGGATTGTATTGGGGAATTGGTAGTGGGAAAAGACTTTTTGCACCATCCATTTAGGTTTTATTGAGAAAATATTCCAAATGGATGTCACTATGGGGTGAGAGATGAGTATCATATTTCCTAGTAGGTATTACAGAACTAAGTTACAAGATGTATAAATCAAATAGATTCCTCCAAAGACAAATAGAGGGAATTTTATTGTAAAAACTTTATAAGAGTGTTTCAATAGGTTATTTTTAAAATTTTTAAATTGGTTAAGAGAAAACATGAAATTGCATGGATAATTGAGAAAAGAAAATAGATATTTATCACTCGTGTTTAGATTAATATTTGAAGGCTATTATTAACAAATAACACGCAATGGTATGTATAGGTGATCTTGAATATTAACCTCATCAAGTGCAATTTGAATAAAAGAAAGATGCCCCTTCAACTAACCATTATCCATCTATAATAGAGATCCATTTATGTCAAATATAGGATGCATAAACAAATATATTAATATCACCTAAACAATTTTATAGAAATCAATTAATATGGTAATGTTGCCAACATTATTACTAGTGTTTTTAGTCGTCCTTATTATTAGTGTTTTGAGTCGTCCTTCTTTTTGGGAATTACAGGGCCAATGTTGAATTTTTTTTCCATGCCATAAGAGTGCATTAATGTATGAGACCTCCTTGTTTGTGGGACAAGAGATTCCTTCCAACCAATGATTTGACTAGTAAAGTAGACGGGATATGCATACCCTACCCCCTTTGAATTTGAACTTATAACCTTTTAAGAAGAAAAACATGTTCTTAACAATTATACCATTATCATGTTAATATAAATAAACAATATTTATTAATATTTAATTTAATTTTAATATAATATATTCATTTTAACATACACTATCATATTGATAAAAATAATTAACACACTATCATATTGATAAAAATAATTAATGTGTATATATGGACATGGCATATTTCATGACACTATACCTAACACATTTGACATTAATATTGTGATATATATTGTACATGTTTTTCCAATATTAAAATATCTATGGATTCCAACTTCTATCCCACAAATCATTCTTACCATATCTCACATGCTTGTAAAATATAAAATGATTTATGGATTCCAACTCCTATACCCTCTATGATCTCCAAATTCCAACACCGCTATACCCTCTATGATCTCCAAATTCCAACACCGCTTGGAAGTTGAGCTACACATTTTGTCTTTACCCTCTATGATCTTCAAATTCCAACACCGCTTGGAAGTTGAGCTACACATTTTTTCTTTAGGATATTGATACACCTACACATGTGAAGACATTCAATTTTAATATTTTCTACATATGTTATAAATACTGCTAATTCTAAATACTTCTAATTCTTAATTACAGTAATGAAAAATGTCACTTATCTCATATAAGTCCATATAATATAATGTATTTGTATGGTTATATATAATTAATTTTATTTTAATATATTTAAATACAATTATAGTTACATATATAACATTGTAGTTATATATATAATATATCTAATTAAAAAAAATTAATAAAAATAAACAATCAACCATTTAGTGGGTCAATTGGACTGTATTGGGACATTGGTGGTGGGAAAGGGGTTTTGGCACCTCCAAGTTGGGGTTTCATTTAGAATTATTTCCAAATGGATGTCACTATGGGGTTGGATATGAGTTTCATATTTTCTGGTAGGGTAATATCAAGTTGATTTACAAGGGGTACAAATCAAGGACCAAATGCTTCTCCAAGGAGAAATAGTGGGAATTATGTTCAAAAAATTATATAAGATATGAACTATAATGAAATTTGTCAAGATAAAACATAAAAATACATGCAACATTGAAAAAGGAAAAAGATACCTAGCATTGATGTTTAGATGAAGGTTTGAGGGCCTATTTTAACATATAAAACATAGTGGTTTGTAGAGGTGATATCCCATTTTGGCCTCATCCAATTATAATTTATATATAGAAAAATTTTCCCTTTTAGATAACCCTCATCCATCTAAAATAGACCCCAGTTGATGGGAGGAAGTTAATCCCAAAACCTTAGAGATATTTTAATGCATAGAACTATATTTTACATTTAAGTAAAAGAAAAACTAGATAATATTACATGGTTAAATCCTCTTTCAAATGCATGCTCACACCTAGATTTGACATTGCATAAATCACTTACATCCATTTCAAATCTCAAACCATGTCTAAAAATAATTTTCTACCATTTTTAAAAATCCATATGCTCTTTTGCATTGAGAAAGGTGTGTGTACCTTTAAAAGTAGGCAAAAAAAAAATAACAAATGCTTCAAAATTATAAACTCTTGAGAAAGGTTTAGATATTTTCATACATGTACATCTCTAAAACCTATTATAGATTATCTCAAAAAATTTCTTAGACTGTAAATAGAGTCCTAATATTCAAAAAAGGGGCAACTAGAAGTTATACCATATTTTCACCCTTATGTTCTAGTAATCAAAGGTGATCATGAAATTGAGTTTTTATGACCTTCTTATTTCCACAAACCCTAGTTTATGAGTTGTGTCTTCTTTCTTTTGGATTTGAGATTTAACCTTCCTAGTTTCCTCAATTCATCGCTTCATGAGGAGTTGAAGTCTAGAAGTTTTCTTAAGTGGTTGAGAATCAGAAAAACCTGAACAATTATTACAAAATATGTTGACAACAAAATATCAGGTAAAATTGTAATTTTTTGTTACCATTATTACAATGAAGATGTATCTTATTCTCCCCTTTCCCCTCCCCCCAAATGCATCAAAAGTTAGTTAAACTTAGTTACTGTCATAATTTATTTATTTATAATTGATTTTGTTGAGAAAGGTTGTTTTTTTTTTATAAAGGTATCAAATTTTGGATTGCATTTGTTACAAGTGTAAAGGGATCAACATATGGGTTACATCTGAAGGAAACCACCATAACAAGGTACATGATCCATTCAATCGTTAGTTATATAGAAAGTAGTTGAAGTTTCAATTTGTGAAAATAAGTTTGATACTCTTCATCTCACTTTGTGATAGTTTGACCCTATCTATTGGGACGTTTTTATATACAATAGTTCCTGAGGACATCCTTCCTTTTAAGTTCAATGAGGGTTCATTGCATTTTGTATTTTAGATTTTTTCTAATGTGTTTTGTCTCGTTCAAATATTTGTAGATCGATCACAATTTATAATGTTATATTATTCCCTCAATTCTCTTCTTCATTTCTTTATCCAATATATATTCTCTTTATCTTTCAGTCGATGCTTTCTTCCTCCTTTTCATTGGCATGCTTGCAATATATTCTAATCATATTTTCTAATGTGAGTCAACTAGGGTTTTATATATTCTCTTTATCTTTCAGTCGATGCTTTCTTCCTCCTTTTCATTGGCATGTTTGCAATATCTTCTAATCATATTTTCTAATGTGAGTCAACTAGGGTTTATATTTTTTCTTGAGGTATATCACAAGTGGCTATCCTCCATCACCAACCTATAATTTACTCTTGGTAAACGAGGGTGATCGTTGCAATCATATTCATTTTCCCAAGAAATATTCCCACTCTTACTCTTTATTTTTCTAGTCAAAATTTATTGGCATACACAAAGGAGGTCGTACTTTGAAAATATGGTCAACTCATTTGCGACGAGGAACTTATGTAGCAAGGTTAGAATCATATAGAGGAGAATTCATTCAAGTTTTCATAGAATCTTCTCTTTAAATCATCCAATGATGTGTGTTCTTTAATTTCTTTCTCTTGATAGAAATACTCATCAATTTGTTTTACCTATTCAGAAAGGTTCGGTCTACGACCATTGATTAAGTTCGATAACAACTCTTCATTTTGTGTTGGATTATTCATCGTTATCCTTGTCAATGAATTTATTTATATTATCCAGGATTACTTATAGGAATTTATCATGGGTTTCTATAAAAAACTAAGTCATTTCTGGCACAAATGTTATTTGATTCCTAATGGTGTAGCTTTTCAAGTATCTCTCCAATTCCTTTTCCACCGTTGATGGGTCTCCTCAACACTCAACATCTGTGTATGGATGAAACTAAAATAATTCTTGAATCATGTACTACTAATAATGGAACCAATGTTGAAATATAAGGTATTACATAGTAAGTATTTATCTATAGTGAAATCAAATATCCATAATATACAACAAAGTAATATGCAAGTATACATAAATAGAGGGAGGAAGAGAGGAAAAGTAGTGGTGGAACAAATAACAACTAGTATTTTGTCATATGATCAATAAAGACTATGTTACATAATATATGCATGCTCATTTATGCATTACAATTAGTTTAAGGTAGTTACAATTTCATAACTACCTTGGTCGATTGACCCATCCCAACGGTCATCTGACATGACTATCTAGTTAATTGAGCTTCACAATGGACTGGATCTTTATATTTGGTTGAATCTTTGGACTCATTAACTAGTCAACTAGGCCCCTCCAACAATAACACATTATGAAAATTGTATGAGCCAAAGATTCTTTATTGAAATGAAAATCCTTAGGCTAAGAGGCTTGTTTACAATGTCTATTCAATAATTTTAAAAGTTGATTCTTATAGGGAGGGACCTTCCAAAGGATATTTTTTTGGTTCTATTTATGGGTACTTTAACGAAAACCATTGGATAAGGATTTTGTGTGGCTACTAGAAGGGTTTCCACTAACACCAATATGGAGCGTAACAATTCCAATCGAAAATAATGTGTTTATAAGATTTGGTATTAACATGATGTCTCCTATATAAGCCAAGATAACATATCCATATATACTCATGTTGAAGACCATTTTCACTCCAATCGTAATTGTTTCTCAATTCTATGATAGATGAACATTTTTCATCTCACTGAACACCACATTTTTATTTTCTATTTTGAGAAATATTTCTTAAAGATTCTCTTTAAGAGAACACTACATTTACTTTAGTAAAACTAGATTCCTAGCAGTAGTTCACAACTATTCTACATAACTTATCAATAAGCTATTGAAATTGAGAATAATATTAACAGCATGAACATAGATGGTGCTCTAAATCTCAATAAAACATGGACTTACATCATCACCATGACCTAAAATATCAAAAGTCATCCTCTTTCCAAGTTAGCGAGCCCATCTTAGTTTTTTTTTTAAATATTATTTTATTCTTTTCATTTTCAAACATTACTTTTTTATTTTCATTTTCGAACATTATTTTCTTCTTTTCATTTAATGATTAAAATAAATAAATTTATTTTGTTGTGAATGGGGAGATGCGTAAAGGGAACATGATCCAAACCATGAAAAAGCTACAAAACCCACTAGCAATGGAAATTATTAAAAACAAACAATGTAGAACTTCTTAGAACTTTTTTCTACTAGAAATATCAATATATTTATTTTCTATTAGGAATATCAAGAAAATAAATATACTATTTAAACAAGAATTCTTTAATATCTTTGTATAGGTATCTGTCCAAATATATAAAGGTAGCATAACCAATGGTCACAACAACCAAGAATGGGACATGGTGGATAGATTTCAAATCTCCAAGTAGAAGCCATCTACTATCTTCACCATGACTGTTTGATTTCTAGGTGGTGAATCTTCCATATATTTTAAGACATATTCCATTTAAAACCTTCAACAATTAGGACAAGTGCTCTGGTCTTACCCTTTAATGATGACTTGTTTTACCTTGAGGGTTGAATATTCTCTACTACAAACAATAAAGAAACTACATAAAAACTCTCAAAATAAAACAAAAAAACCCTATTTCATCCAAACAAAAAAGAAAAGTCAATTCTATTATTTTTATTTGACAACAAAAATACCCTTCAATCTCTTCCCCCGATGGTTGATATTTTATATAACATACGATGACCCATTGGTTTGGAAATGCCACATGAATATCAACATTGAGGCTTCAAGCCTCAGGGTTCAATGTGCAAAGTCTTGGATTTCAATTTGCATGATGTGATTCTCAACGTTTAAGCTTTAGGCTGCTTTAGGCTTCAACTTGCATTGTGCATAATTGAAATTTTCATGATGTGACTTGCAATGGAGATCAGTTTTCTCTAGCACACCGAAAGACCCAATATTGGCATAGTATGTTGATATCTCACACTCTCATCTTGAGGTCTCAAGGGCATAGTCTATGCTTATCTCAGGAGTTTCATCACAGAGTGTGAGAGTCTCTTCTTAGAGAATAAGAATGATTTGTAAATTCTTGATGTGTAGATTTTAAAGTTGTTAGTATATGGCCCCTAAATAAGCCAAAAAAAATAGGTAAATACTAGTAAAATTTAAACCATCATCCCTATAAATAATTTGACTTATATTTTACTCAATTTTATTTACATTCTTCATTATGTTCAAATTAAGCTTAAAATTATGAAATTTTTTTATTTATATAAAAATTAATTTATTAAAAATATATATTTAGTGAAAACTCATCATCATTTTCAATATTAATTTATTATATTCTTACTATTGATTTATTATATTCTTGACTTTACTTAAAATTTATGTTTTCTTTGGTTTTGAATTCTTGACTTTACTTAAAATTTATGTTTTCTTTGGTTTAACACAATTCAAATGCAAAATTTCATTAAAAACAATTGATTTTCATAATCTTCCATTATAATTGTAGTTTTCATGACGATCTTCCATAATAACTAATATGGTTATAAGTTGCCACTTTATAATGAAAAAAGTATAAATAAGAGTTGAAACTTCAAATTTAGGTGGCAATTTCAACTCTTAATACTGCTAGCAACTTTAATACTGCTATCAATTCAAGTTCAAGTGGCAAGTTCAAGTATTAATACTGCTAGCAACTTTAATGGCGCATATTATCTGACTTCTCTAACCTTGCTTAGATGCTATAGGCTATTAATATATTTTTCATATAATTGATCTATAATACTTTTCACAGTAACAACATTACATTACCCACTTTTCCTCTTGTAGTCTTCAACCAACTATTCCAGCTTTTCAATCTGGTTCTTGGCCGCTATAATATCACAGGCCTTCTCTGCCTTCGATCTCAATTTCTCCCTCTCCTCTCCGGCCATTGGCATGGTTAGTGTGCTACATATATTTCGATTTCGATCCCCGCCTTCAATTCCACGGATATTTGCCGGGCATTCATGCCCTGGTCGATTCGAATGGGGAGGAAGATGAGGGGTATTCCGAAGCTCAGTGATTCCCTGGTGGAATTTAATCCACCATGGCTCAGAAACCCACCAATCGACGGATGCGAGAGGATATGTACCTGCGGTACCCAGCCCTAGACGACCAGTCCCCGTTCCTGTGTTCGAGTCTGAAATCCCTCGGGAAGGAGCCCCAGTGGATCGGCTCGACCAGTATCTGAATACTGCAGAAAACGAAGACGCAAGAGGGACGGGAGCCCGCTCGCTTCCACCCCCAGAGCCATCTCGTAAATTTGGTGTTCCAACAGAATTGCCTCGGTGCCGAATGACACAAAGACGACCGAGGCCGCCCTCTGCCGGTCAAGCCATTCCAGCAGATCGGAGGGGTTTCCTCCAGCGGTCGCGGGCTGGATATCTGGCGTGAGGGGGCCGACAGAAATCAAGAGCACTCCGATGGCGTCCTGGAAATAACGAATATACTTATCTGATTAGCAGGCAAAAGGAGAAGTACGTTGACACGTTGAATATCAGCTTATCTATCTTTTTTTATTTTAAACCAGGAAATAGGTACAGTAAATTCACCAATACTTCTCCATATTTCGTGGATGGTAAGGATGTTAAACCATAATTTTATGGACACAATTGAATTCACGACTTCTCCGTACCCAAAGACATACACCTATCGGAAATGGGCATATTTAATCATCTTTTAACTATAAATTCTAATCGTATGGTTATCAATTGAAGATGTTGGCATATTCTTCGTCGTCTTTCCAAATCAATGAATGAAATCTCATGTTCATAACTTTCTTGTATTTTTGAGGGCGTCACTTAACCTCTTTACTTTTTAACATTTACTTAGTGTTGGAAACTTGTGACAACTAATTCTTCCATGATTAGGATTTCAGATCCTATAATCCAGCGTTAGTTGTAACTAATAAGACCAAGTTAGAATATGGATGAGATTGCATTTAATAATCATTTACAATAAGACCAAGTTAGAATATGGATGAGATTGCATTTAATAATCAGTTACAATAAGACCAAGTTAGAATATGGATGAGATTGCATTTTTATGAGTAAATGTATATAAATTTATGTAAGTCCATAGAGGCAGACAAGGAGTGGGAGTGAGCTGATACCTCTGCTTGGTGGATGTATCCCAACATTTGAGTGAACCACGTAAATCTTCATGTCTTTTATATTATGTGCGATTGTGTTTTCCGCATTTACAATTACAACAAATGATATCAGAAGCTTATGATACCATTTGTTGTAATTGCATTAGTCAAATTTTATGAGGAAACTACAGAGTGGAAAGGCTCCACTAAAATTTTGAGGTTGTTGATTGTTCTAAAATTTTGAGGTTGTTGATTGTTCTCCCAACACTGGAAGACTGAAAGGGAGCGTTGTTTTTGGCATAAGAGCTAACCACCCTACTGGATGGGAGCACCAATGCTATGGTGACTTACGCGGTTCTCCATTAGTACCAAGATAGTTGCATAAAGGGAGCGTTGATGCACCCCACTCATAGTCTAGGAGCGCTAACGCTCCTCTCTCCACACTCAAGGAGCACTCCCCATCAAACTAGCGCTAAGGTCCAAGGAGCGCCGATCTCACTCGTATGATTTTTCCCTTTCAAAAATTTTAAGGTATGTGTTTTTTTAATGTGGTTGAAAGTATGATCTTTGTTTTATAAACGGCTGAAGGATGCTATAAAAGTATTATATGCATATTATATTTAATGCATAAATTCAAGTGATAAATTTTTAGAAAAGGTGAATTTTTTTAATAATTTTTTTTTTATTAAAACCTTTTTTATATATATTATTAAAAGGTTTTTTTGGATTAATTTTTTTTTAAATTATTATTTAATATTGAGTCAGATCATTTCTCCATATAAAGGTTTGGTTATTATAAGACAATGGTGTTTTTTGGAATGTTTTTTTTAATGGAAAATATGCAGAATGCTAAGTTCGAAATTGAGAAGTTCAATGGGAAGAACAATTTCGAGATCTGGAAGATTAAGATGCACGATCTGCTCGTGCAACAAGGCGTGGTGAAGGCGTTTTTGGCAAAAGAAAAGAAACCCGCAACCATAACAAATGATGATTGGGATTAGATGGATGCGAGAGCACTTAGTGTCATATGCCTGTGTTTGACCGATGATATTCTATTCAATATTGTCTCAGAGAATACAATAGTCGGTTTGTGGACGAAGTTGGAAAGCCTATACATGACGAAATCCTTGACGAACATGATCTTCCTAAAAAGACAATTGTACAGTTTGTGCATTAAGGAAGGTACGAAGATAGCTGATCATTTAAATACTTTTAATACTCTCTTAGTTCAGTTGACTAGCATGGAAGTGAAATTCGAATATGAAGATAAGGCAATTACATTATTGTGTTATTTTCTCGCATCATGGGATCACTTTGTTACCTCTATTAGTTTCAGTTCAACAGAAAGTATTGAGTTTGATGAGTTTGTTGGAGCTGTACTATCTCAGGAAACAAGGAAGAAATCCAATATAGAAACCTCTACATTTAAGGCGATGATGGTCAGAGGCATACCTAAAGAAAGAGGACACAGTCAGAGGGATTTCTCTCGGTCAAAGTCAAAGGGCAGAAAGAGAAAGATTAACAGTTGGTTTTGTGGAAAATCTGGACACCTGAAGGACTATTGGAAGTGACAACAAGCCTCCAAAGAAGACCATCCAAAAGAAAGGAAGGAAGTAAATGCAACCGAAATAGGTTCAGCAACAGGTTCAGGTATGAGTAATGAAATTTTATCAACTAGTATTGGTTCACGCCATGATCGACAGTGGTTATTAGATTCTAGTGATTCAAACCACATGTGTCTTCATAGACACTGGTTTATTACTTATCAGTCTATAGTTGATGGAATTGTTTACATGGGAAATGATATCTAGTGTAAATTTGTGGGAATTGATAGCATTCAAATTAAGATGTTTGATGGAACTATTAAAATATTAACTGATGTAAGACATGTACTTGAACTTAGGAAGAACCCAATCTCTTTGGGAGTCTTAGAAACAAGAGGTTACAAGAGTATTGTTCAAGGTGGAGTTATGAAGGTCTACAAAGGAATCTTATTGGTTATGAAAGAAAAGAAGGTTGGTAATTTGTTTCTGTTATAAGGAAGAACCGAGTCAGATCATGCGAAAAGTGTATCCGAGAATGACAGTGATTCTATTGGACTGTGGCATCAATGGTTGGTACATATGCGCAAAAGAGGATTGAAGGTATTATCTGATCACAAGTTGGTTCCTAGTCTAAAGTCTTTAAAGTTAGATTTTTGCAAGCACTGTATTTATGGAAAATAGAATAGGCAGAAATTTAAAACCATGAGACATACAAGTAAAGGAATCCTTCATTATACTCATTCTGATGTTTGGGGGGCATCCCCTACTATTTCGTATGGAAGATCATCATATTTTGTTACTTTTATAGATGATTTCTCTAGGAAGGTTTGGGTCTATATGTTGAAGAGTAAGGTTGATGTATTTACAGTATTCAAGCAGTTTAGAGCTTTAGTGGAAAAGAGCACTGGTAGATCCATTAAATGTTTAAGAACTGACAATGGTGGTGAATTTACGTTAATGGAGTTTGAGAATTATTGCAAGGAATTTGGGATCGATAGGCATAAAACCACTGCCTATACTCAACAAAACGGAGTATCTGAAACACATGAACATGACTCTTTTAGAGAGATCAAGGAGTATGTTGAGTAACGCCAACTTGTAGCAGGAACTGTGGGCAAAATCTATATCTGCAGCTTGTTATCTAGTGAATCAATCACCATCAACAACAATAGAATGCAAAATTCCTGAAGAGGCATGGACAGGTCACCCTTGTAATTATTCTAATCTTAAAGTTTTTGGTTGTGAAGCCTATGCTCTAATTCTGAAAGATCAGTGTTCTAAATTAGATCCAAAATAAAAAAGGATTATCTTTGTTGGATATGGTGATGGTATTAAGGGCTACAGGTTGTGGCATCCTACTTCCCACAAGATCACCATTAATAGAGATGTAATATTTGATAAATCATCTCTCATCAAATTAAATGTAGATGTTCAAATGAAACAGGAAGAAGCACCAAAGTATCAACAAATTTAGATTGAAACCAATGAAGGTGAACATGAACAAGTTTCAGAAGATGTTCATGAAGAGTCCCCTGCAGCAGAGGAAGACATGGTTGATGATAACAATCAATAGAATGTGGATGAACCACAACCTTCCCTAAGGAGATCTATGCGGATCAGAAATCCTCCAAGAAGGTATGATGATTTTGTTTCATCAATTTCTTTAAGTACTAATGATGATGAACCTTCGTTCTATCAGGAAGTTGTGAAGGGTTCTAACAGTGATAAATGGAAATAAGTGACGAAGAATGAAATGAGGAATGCTACATGGGACCTGGTAGAACTTCCAAGAGACAGAAAAATTGTAGGTTGCAAGTGGGTCTACAAGCTGAAGAAGGGTGTTGATGATAAGGTGGAATGGTATGAAGCAAGGCTAGTTGCGAAAGGGTATTGTCAGAAATAAGGTATTGACTTTCATGAGATTTTTTCACCGGTTTTAAAGATTGTTTCAATTCGAATTGTGTTAGCATTAGTTGCACTGTTTGATTTGGAGTTGGAGAAACTAGATGTTAAGACTTCTTTCTTACATGGAGATTTGGATGAGGAAATTTACATGAAACAACCTGAAGGATTCATTCAGAATCGCAACAAGATATTTTTTTTGCAAGCTTAAGAAATCATTGTATGGTCTGAGGCAGACTCCCAGACAATGGTACAAGAAATTTGACTTTTTCATGGTGAGCCAAAATTATACAAGGAGTGAGTATGATCATTGTGTCTACTTTAAGAAATTGAATAATGGCATATTAATTATCTTAGTATTGTATGTTGATGATATGATTTTAGAAATCAAAAGCATAACTGATATCAATAGGTTAAAGGCTCAGATGGCTAGGATGTTCGATATGAAAGATCTAGGAGAAGCAAGGTAGATTTTGGGCATGGAGATATTCAGAGACATAACGAATGGTAAGCTTTGGTTGTTAGAATAGAAGTATGTTGAGAAGATACTTTTGAGGTTTGGTTTGAATGATGTGAAACCAATATCAATCCCTTTGGCTTCACATTTTAAGATTTCTTCAAGTTTATGTCCTAGTACAAAAGAAGAAAAGGAATAGAAAAGGAAGTCTAATGTATGTGATGGTTAGTAAAAGGCCATACATTTCACATGCAGTTGGGGTTGTCAGTAGGTATATGGAAAATCCAGGTAAAGACCATTGGGTAGCAATGAAATGTGTGCTTAGGTATTTGAGGGGCACAAGTGATTATTGTATCACCTATAACAGTGGTTGTGAATCAGTCTGTGGATATGTTGATTATGATTTTGCAAGTGATTTGGACAAGAGAAGGTCGACTTCCGGGTATGTCTTTACTCTTGTAGGTGGAGCTATTAGTTCGATGTTAAAGCTACAAAACATTGTTGTTTTATCCACTACGAAAGAAGAATACGTAGTTGCTTCACATGCTTGCAAAGAGGCAGTTTGGTTGAAAGGTTTGTTTGGTGATTTTGTAAGGATGCAGGACAAAGTAAAGTTTCTTTTTGATAGTCAAAGTACTATTCACTTGGCTAAGAATCCAACCTATCACAGTAAAACAAAACATATACCTATAAAGTACCATTTTGTATGAAAGGTCATTGATGAACGTGGAGTCTCTCTTGAGAAAGTGCATACAAAAGAGAATTGCGCAGACATGTTCACAAAAATAGTACTCTTAGAGAAGCTACGATGGTGCTTGGCTTCTCTTGGCTTGCAGAAAAGGTGATGAACAAAAATAAAGAGCAAGGTATCAGGTTAATTGTTGTCAAGGTGGAGATTGTTGGAAAATGGTAACAGCGAATTCTTCCATGATTAGGATTTCAGATCCTATAATCCAGCGTTGGTTGTAACCAATAAGACCAAGTTAGAATATGGATGAGATTGGATTGAATAATCAGTTTTCTAAGTAAATGTATATAAATTTGTAACAACCCTAGTTAAATAATTGCTTAAGGTTTATGACGCAGTTACGCCTTCCACGGGCACGCCCGCCTCCACAGGACCTTCTTCTTCTTGGCCCGAAGAACTCGAAGGTTCTTCTATTTCCCTGTCGGGAAATCTGCACCCACAGCCATCTTTTGAGGTCTCCTCTTTGTTCCAGGAGATCAGCTAAATCTCACTATCTCGCAAGTTCGTGACTCAAGCCTCTAACTTTTCCTTTCAAATCTTGCGATACCGGATCTAGCGATACGGGTCTAGCTCCTCCCACATGCAACCATGGGTTAGGCTTAATGTTAGCGCTTCTCACAACCTCGTTGGTCGAACCGTCGAGTTTTCATCTTCCAAATCCACGAGTTTCGAGATGCACGGTCCCACCTTATACACTGCCATGCATCCAGAAGAATCTCCGCTCCTTGGCACTTCACAACTCGGCGTCCACACGAGTCTCGCTTCTCGGGACTTCGCGGCTTGCGAATCATTTGTGCCACCTGTATTCCACTCACGCTCTACTATGGCCCACACTGCTTTAGCTGTCGGGATATCTCTATCTCGCAACCTCGCGATATCCGGACCCAAATTCTCGGACCTTTTCTTGCGAGGTTTCGAGACACGATCCCTCTCTCAGATCCAATGGTTCTCCTGTATTACGGATCCAACAGCTATCCTTCTCTCACTACTTCGCGACCTCGCGACTTGGAGTACCCAAATGTTGGACTCTAAACCTGCAAGCTCTCGAGCTTGCGATATTCGTCGATCTCTCGCCACCTGTCCTCCCCAAATGGATGGCTATGATCTCCTCGGGTCCTTCGTCACCTCGCGTCCTCACGCCTCGCGACTTTGCACACCCAATACTTGGGTCTTTACCCTACGAGTTCCGAGTTCGCGAGATCACCGATCTCTGCCACCTGTCCCCGTAGATGGATGGATACAATCCACTTGCACCTTCGTCGCCTCGCAACCTCGTGTCTCACGACTTTGAACACTAAACACTGCGGCGTTCACCCTACGAGTCCCTGAGTTAGTGAGATGTCTCGATCCTTGACACCTGTCCCCTCAGATGGATGGCTACTATCCACTCGCACCTTCGTCGCCTCGTGACCTCGCATCTCGCGACTTTGAACCCTCGGTCCTTGGGCTTCCACCCTATGAGTCCCGAGTTACCGAGATGAGGATATCTTGACACACATCCTCCATGACGAACGACTCTGATCTTATCGTGCCTCGCGATCTGGCTACTCTGACCACACAACCTTTGGGGCTTCGACTCCCGAGTCCCCGATACACGAGACCACGTGTAGATCTAACAGCTCCTGTGACTCAGAATCAACGGCTCCGCCTCTCTTGAGCTCCAAAATTCTTAGACCCTCACGTCGTAACCTCCTTGCACCTCTGCAAGATCTAACGATCCCCAGAATTTCGTGAAATCTTCCGAGAAGATTTCGACCGTCCATTCCTCCTTATGTAATTCCACGAAATGAAGTTGAGTATCTCTCCCTGAGATTCCTTCGCGCCTTCGCCAACCTACGACGTCTCCTCCCGACTTCAAGTCACACTTGTCTACGTTGGATCTTCAGCGTCTCAGAGGTCTATCCCTCCTGAGCTTTTCCCAAATTACTTAACCTCAACGAGGCTATTTGCACTCACTTCTTGTGGCAGTTCTTGAGAACTTCTAAGTGTCAAGAGCTTTTGACTCTGCGCACACCTGCAGCAGCAGTCCTTCAACACTTCTGCTCAGTATCACAATTGAGACTCCCTTTAGCCTGCACACTCTTTGCATGGCTCTAGCAGCTCACTTTCACGATGAATGAGAACAAAAGCTATCTCTCTGAGCCTTCTATCAACGCACTCACTTGTGGACGACCTCAACTGCACTCTTTGCAGGAGTCCTTGCTCAAGCAGAGAAACGATTGTAACTCATTCACTTCCTCTCAGACTTCTATCTTGGCATATGAAGTCATACACATAGAATATTCACAAATGCATAATAGGAAGAAAATATTCATAACCAGAGCATTCAACACACATACATAGAGAATAATACAACAGCCATGAAATCAACAGCAATGATACAAATGAGGGTGTCTATAATCGGTTTTC
>JASDQU010736070.1:0-10840 GCA_032191745.1 Picea mariana
GACCCTTCATGCTCTTTAAATAGAGATCATGGACCAATCGAGTGTTAAGCCACGGATCAATGGCCGTTAAGATCGAGGAGAGTATGAACCGTCAGATCATTCTATGTCGGGAACATATCGTGACCGTCGGATTGCCTAACTACAAATGCATACTAATGCATACTAAAGAAACACACTTTTACCTAACGACATATTAGACCAAGTAGATCTTAACTAACTCCTAAGTGTCTAAATATCCTAAGACATAAGGGGGCCAGTTTGGGGTGGAAATACATTAGAAGAAGAGTTGAATAAATGGTGCAACAACCCAATTGTAAAAAATATAAGAGCACTTCCATTGATTAAATCTTGGAGAATATGGTTAAACCGAAATGCCAACATATTTGAAGGTAATGCCAATATGGTTCTATGCCATGACAATATATCTTGTTGAGACTCTAGTGTCATCTAAATTTTATTTTAGTTATATAGTAACACCCTGCTTCACGAATGAACCAGTGTATTATTAACCTTCAATTTTACAAGTGAGGAAGTTCCTAGCAACACCAACAAAGAATACATTCGATGGCTACTTGTTTCAATCTAGTAGCAAAGTAAAATTGAAGTGATAAACCTCCAAGTTCAATGGAGAAAACAATGGGATGAGTAGGCATTCGATAGTCAAGAGAATGTGATGTAGCTGCTTGTAAGACTAAACTTTTACATATTCCTTCATTCGGTTCTCATTAATTTAGTTAGAGCTCTATTCTCTTATGCACAAACATAATGCACTCATCCCTTTTTTCTCACACAAAGGAAAACAATTAAATAAACAGTTATTTATTGAGGGGATGCATTGCCTTATTTTAGTTTAAATTCAAGCCAACAACAATATAATAATACCCTCCAACACCTATAAAGAGTTGTTGTCAGTATGCAATGTAACTTATGACAACCATGCATACTAGGCGTTTGGATCTTATAACCTTCAACCAACACTCATCTACTCTTGTGCCGATAACATAATATAGCATTCTTTTACAAACCAAACAAGCCATCCATGTGGAAACCAAAGCAAAAAAGGAGAAAATATGGTTCTTTTTTCCCCCTAAGTGCCTATGTTTAGCTAACCTTTCATATGGGAAAGGAGTCTAAGTGGAGTGCATTTACAAATTGCATGAATGAAATATTTTGAAGGCTAGGGGCCTTCAAATCATCACAAAAACTCTTACAATTTTGAAACTCTGAAAATGTGCATGGGTTACAGTTCAAACAAAGGCACAATGGGTGCACAGTGCACAGAATGCACAACGAACATAATCCTTTTGGACGCACAGTGTGAAGAATGCGCAGAGCAAATAATCTTTTTGGGCGCACAGTGCGCTGAGTGTGCATTTGTGGGTTGGAATACCCATGCACGTTCTGATACGCGTCAGGGGGGGGGAGGATTTTGAGTGAAATTCTCCTCCTCCATCTCAAAACTTGTCTCTTGACAGGTAAGGCTAGGCCATTTTTGGTACCTGCAAGACAAATGGATCAAAAATAAGTGCTCTCTAAGCCCAAATAGGGTGGAAAGTGATACCCTTCCCTAGTATGGTCGCCAATCTATTGTGTTTGTTTCGTCACTTGGGTGATCAAAACAAGGGCAATTGCATGCCTAGTTGGGCCTGCTAGACAAGACAGAGGTTAGTGCATGAGTTAAACAAACCAAGAACATGAAATAAACAAGTAAACAAACTAAAAACAACTACAGAAATAAAACTAGAATGCATAAAAAACTTTTAGAACCATAAACAAAAAACCAATGACCAAGATTATGCCACCAATGGATAACTATATTAGTTGGGAAAACACCGTGGAGAAATGAGGACTTATGAGTCCCCTCTTACTCCTTGGGAGGGATCTTGAGTTCCCTAATGGAGATCTTTTCTTACAATGGTAGAAAAGAAAGCAAATGATGAATAAATCAATGCATATTCCCTCAAGAGGTGAGTGGAATAGCCTATTGGAATGTTGCTAGAATGCTCCAAGGAGAAAACAAGATTCTCAACGGAGGATTGAGGTAGCATAACAATACTATGAAAATTTTCATTTCTTAGTGCACCCATGGCCTCCATTTATAGCATTTCTTCAAGGAAATATCCAATTGGTTCTTAGTGTGAACAAGGGGCCCTTTAGGGCACCCTTTGGTCCTTGACCATCCCTCCATTCAGATTTAGCTCAGATCTGAAGTTCAAATCAAGTTTGTAGCTGGTCCATAAGTGGTTGAGGGGTCGAAAAGAACCATAAATGCATCGTTAACAGGAGTGTGTAACTTTTCTTGTACACAGTCACGCATATGGAGCATTGTGCGCTCTACGGGCTTCTTTGGCCTGCGCATTGTGCAAGCACTTGTGAGTTAGCGCATGTCAATTTTTTCCCAATTGTATAGTTTTTTTTCCTTTTGGAAATGAATTTTTGTGCTGCAGGTGAACTAATATTTTTTTGGCATTGTTGTATTTCTGTAACCATTTGCATGCAATGTTGCAGATGAAATTTTAGTGATAACAATAATGTATATAAGTTTTATTAACCTTATGATCAGTTTACCAATAAGTGTAGAATAAATAAACCATGAAAAATGAGAAGTCATACACATACATAGTACACCAGTATTTTTACGTGTAAACCCAATGCGGGAGAAAACCACAGAATTATTTTTCTTATATGTATTTAAGAAGTACATTCATTGGAAACATCAACTTCCTTTGTTTTCCAGCTCCAACTGGAAGGAGGCTACAACCCCCTAGATTCTCAGGCTACAACCTAAGGGAAGATCCAACTCCCCAATTCTCTAGCTACAAGCAGAAGGAGGTTACAACCCCCTANCATCCAACCACCCTGAAGTATAAATTCCAAATGTAGACAACCTTTCACTGTCACTGAATCAACTCTGTCACTGTCATAACTATCACTGAAATCCTGTCACAACCTGTACCAATCTTCCTCAAAAAATTCCTCCAGATCTTTGACCTATCTATTCTACAACACATGGATGTCTGTGTTTTTCCCTACTACAACTTGCAGATGTTTGTGCCTCTACTTACTGCAACTTGAGGACTAGCACAAAGCTCTACTAGTATCACTAATACTCTCTCTATTACTATGTATGTGTCATTGTCTCAGTCTCGGTCATTGTCTGATCTCTCTATATATGCTCACATATTGGTTGATCTGATAGAAAAGAATACTCATCCAATATCCAAGTAGATCTAACACAACCATGTACTAGGTTCATACATATGTCTCATTGATCTTGTGTGATATAAGAAACCCTTACATTAACCATACATCAAACCCTCACTATTATGAAATCACAACCTATGCTGATAACAATATGTCTCAACCATAAACCCTAAACCATACTCCAAATAACACAAGATATGCCTTAATAATATTTCGAATGAAGTATCCCAACAACAAATAACCAATACAGTAGTAATGTATCCCTGTAGATCTGTCTTATACGGAATATACCATACAACCAATAGTCCCTGAAGGGAAAAATCTCAATATCTCAATATCTTCTAACTGTTTTACCCAACTTCCTTATTTTAGGGATAACCCACTTTTAACTTCTCTACCCACTTACAACCACTTTACCGTAAATAAAAAACTCACAACTTCTTGTTGTAACTAATTTATTTTTTTAATTATTTTCTTATTGCAACAACTTTACCCATGATTAACTCCTATTTACAACCACTTTGACTAGTAAACTTCTTCTAGGATCTTCTAGAATAATTGACTTTTTTGACCTTCAAGGGGCTTCTAGATAACTCATGAGGATTCTCCAACTTCACTAAGACATATCTCCTCAACCATGAGGAACTACGCGATGTACCACATATCAGTGGAAATGGTATGACATGTACTATCCATCTATGATATTATTCCTTAAAATTCACTGATATTCAATACATTATTCCTCAAAAAAGCATGGGCTCCTTATTCACACCTTTGGGGATACTATAATTTTCCACCAGACTTGCTTCAAGGGTTGACATCAATGAAAACTAACACAATTAATGAAAAATATACCCCTTTAGCATTGATAGCAACACTATAATACAACACTAAAGGCATGGCTTTCATGCTCCCCATGTGACCATCGCCCCCCCTGGAATCATGTCTCTCCCACTAGAATCATGCCTCTGATTAATCTCTCCCCCTTTGACATCAATGGAAAAGGGTAACTTTCCTTCAGGGATTCTTCCCCTAACTGAACTCTCCTTGGGGTTGCTCCCTTATTGGAACTGTCCTTTTTCCTCTTCATGGTGCTTCCTCGTGTAAATATATGACTTATAAGAAAATCATTCAAAAGTCATTGTGGGGTAGAAACTACTCTGAGTTTTTGGCAAAGATACTCAAAGGCTTCTCGTGGAAGCGATTTTGTAAATATGTCTGCAATCTGCTCTTTTGTCCCAACATACTCAACTCTAATGTTCTTCTCTGCAACCTGTTCCCATAGAAAATGAAACTTGATCAGAATATGCTTTGTCTTGGAGTGCATCACTAGATTCTTTGAGATACTGATGGCGCTTGTGTTATCACAAATTATCAGAATGGGATCATCATACTCAACCTATATATCTTTCAATGTTTGTTTCATCCATAGAACTCGTGTACAACATGTTGCTTCAATAAACTTTGCTTCCATTGTAAACAATGATATCGATGATTGTTTCTTCCTTAGCAAAGATACCAAACACTCACCCAAGTAGAAATCTGCTCCACCTGTACTTCTTCGATCATTAATGAAACATGCCCAATCTGCATCGATGTAAGTGACAAGTGATATATCCTTCCTTTTTCAATATCATAATCCAAACTCTTATATACCCTTGAGATATATGAATATCCTCTTTACTACCAAAACATGTGATTCCTTTGGTGTTGCTTGAAATCATGCCACCTATCCAACTTCCTACATCACATATGTTCCGGAAGTTTTCACATAAAGTAAGTTGTCAATCATTGACATGTACTGCCTCTGATCTATAGACATTGAATCATCATCTTTACTTAACTTGCAACTGGTTTTCATAGGAGTACTTACTGGTTTGAAATATTCCATTCCAAACCTATTTAGCATTTCTCTGATATACTTGGTCTGAGAGATAAAAATGCCTTGATTTATTTGACATATATGAAGACCCAAAAAGAAAGATAATTCTCCAATTAATGACATTTTGAACTCATTCTACATCTCATTTGCAAATTATCTTCTCATCCTGTCATCATCACTTCCAAAGATAATATCATCAACATAAACTTCAATTAACACAATACTCTCTTGATTTACCTTGATGTAGAGGTTGATGTCTACATTCCCTTTCTTGAAACCTTGATGCCATAAGTATTTGTCCAGTCTGGAATATCATGCTCTGGGGGTCTGTTTGAGACCACACCGGGCCTTCTTCAACTTGGAAACATAATTTTCATTCTCTGACAACTGAAATCCTTCTAGTTTCTCGATGTAGACTTCTTCCTCTAGATCCTCGTTTAAGAAAGTTGATTCCAAGTCCATATGATACACTTTAATATTCTTGGAGCATGCATAAGAGATGATCAATCTGATTTCTACCATTCAGGAAACTGGGGAAAACGTATCTTCAAAGTCTATACCTTCAACCTAGGTGTATTCTTTACAAATCAATCTTGCCTTGTTCCTGGTAACATGTCCATCTTCGTTCAATTTGTTTCTGAAGACCCACTTTGTACCGATCACATTCTTGTTCCTTGGCCTTGGAACCAGTTCCAAAGTGTCATTTTTCTCTATCTGATCTAACTCTTCATCCATGGCTTTGATCCAAAATTCATCCTTGTTGGATTCTTCAAAACCGCTTCACTCAATTGTAGATAGTAATGTTAGGTGCAGTTGTTCTGGTGAACGAATTATTCTCAACTCCAGCATCTTTATTCCTGATAATCTGACCAGATGGATGATTCTTTGGTATTCGTCTGCTAGGTGTCTTTGGAGGAACTTGAAGATATTGATCTTCTTCTAGCTTCTCTTCTTCATCTTCCTATTCTACTACTTATCATTCCTTCACTTCTTCTTCGTGAACCTATTCCATTGAATCCTTGCCTTCTTCTTTTATTTCTCGTCCACCTGTCTCATCAAATGTCACATTGATGCTTTCCACAATTTTTTTGATCCTTAGATTGAAGCATTTGTATGCTTTCCTTGTTCTTGAGTATCCAACAAGTATGCCTTTATCAACACGAGATTCAAACTTTCCCATTTTTCCATCTTCTCTTTTAATATAGCATTTTCTTCCAAAAACTCTGAAATGATTCACATTTATTGGTCTTACTCTCCATAGCTCATAAGTATTTTTATCACTGTTGTTTTTTAGCATTCCTCTTTTTTTAATGTGAAATGTTGTATGCACTACCTGTACCCAAAATATGTCTATCAACTTGGAATTCATTAACATAGTTCAAGCCATTTCCTGAATTGTCATGTTCTTCCTTTCGACAACTCCATTTTGTTTTGGTTTTTGTTGACGCTTGAATCCGTTAGGACCGAAACGAAAACCTCATGAGGATGTAAATCCCCCTGCTTTTTTATAGAGGTGGTACTCCTCTTTAGATTTTCTTGGGGTTTCTATATATTCAAAATGTGGGACTTGAAAGAAGTTCATCGTAGTAATTCAAAGAAACATAAACATTGTGAGAAAATAAAAGGAAAATATTTTTGTTTTCTTTTTAAAGAAAGTTCATGAGAAAGGACTAGGAATCACACACTTCACACATTTAAAGCAAATAAGAAAAATTTCCTCACATCCATCATAGTTTAAGATAAAGATTTTTTATCACATAAAATAAAAAGAAGATGATATGCATTCCTAAGAGAACTTTAACAGAGTGGACACATGGGAAGCTCAAAAAAAGATATTGATAGATCAACCTCAAATACTTTATATTCTGAAAACAGGTTTACGAAGCACAGTCAAGATTGTTCCCAAAGTAGCTCTCTTGAAATTTCTAAAAAATATATAGTCTGTTACATATTCTTTGAAATTTTTAATGTGTTTGTCTTAAAGAYTRGGATTGGGGATCTYGCRTACCATAAAGAAAATAAATACAATAAATAAGCTTTTAGAAGGAAGACGGTGGGCAGTAGAAGAAAAACAAGGCCTGATAAGAAGAAAAGAGGAGTTATCAGTCTTCGGTTAAACCTTTCTAGTGAAAGAGGTAGAATAACTGGATGAAGGACTTGATAAAGGAAAAGAAGGATATCATCAACATAAAATTACTATGATGGTATCTTTTCATTTTCACTTGCTTGTTGTTGTCCTTTTATTGTCTTCATTGACGGTTACAGGAACCGTCTCAACTGTTTCTTTCCCTTTTTAATACAAGTTTTTTAAATAAACTTTTATTTTCACAATTTAATTAATTTCCCATTAAAATAGGAGGACTGTAATTTAATTTTCAGAAAATGAAAACCTACATTTAAACCATGTAAACCACTTTTAATGTGCTCTTCATTGTCTTATATTTCCAATGACATAAAAGTTTCCCAAATTCGTCGCCTCGATCTCAAGATATGAGCTTGTGAAGTTGAGTTGTCACACGGGCCCATTAAAAATGCAACTAACTGATATTTTAATGTCTTAGAAAAATGTGTCAACTTTAAGCACTTTTAACTTGTACCAGCATCTTCTACTTATTATATTCCCACTAGCTTGGAAAATTTGACCCTTATTATTATACCACATAGTAAGGAATGAGTGTGAAAAATTCTAAGTGTAGGTGAAGTGGAGAGGAGAGGTAAATAGTTGTAAAATATTCTAAGTCTTGAGAATCGGTCGGGAAGACTTGCAAAGAAATACTATATTACCAACCCGAGAACCCGTGAACACACGGTAACTCATGTATTTGGCTAAGTGTTGGATTAATTACATAGTAAAAAGTATTAAAAAGAGTTGTGTGCATTATGAAGGTGGCAGAATTCAAAGTGCATTATGAGGGCAGTAGAGATAAAACATACTCTTAGGAAATATATGTTAGTCTCTAATTTTTGCTTTTGATTTTGTGAGAAACCCTAATCCCAAACCCTTCCTACCTGCACTTCATTATTTGCTTCCATTTGATTTTAATCATTGTTTTTAGCTTGTTATGGTTTGCATTTCAACTTTTTGAATAATTTATTTAAGTTTGGAGTTGTAAGACATGGTTTTAAATGATGTGTCACTTTATATGCCTGTTTGAACTTTACAAATTCAAATTATGCTAAGTCATTAATAGCGCTACTGGAATAGCATTATTCTCGTAGTGCAAAGATAATCATGCCTTAATATGCGTTCGTCACCCAGATTTCGTTATGATGACACAAATCATGGTTTGAGAGTTTGCATGTGTCCCACAATAGCTTTGGAATCATTTTGTGATTCAAACCATTACATGATTGGATTGATCTGTACCCACAAAGGACCCATTTCAAATCGTCCAATTCTCAACGATCATTATATTGAACCTGTCATTCTATGTCTGATTTTGCTGAATTTTAGGCGCAGGTATTTGCTCAGAAGAACAGTTATATACTAATAGATTGCAGGTGGCAAATTCGAAATCCGAATCGTCCCAGTTATAGCATTGTGTTTTGATGGCGCCTAAGAGGAGCGGACATGTAGTCAGATTAGAACCCGAGGGTGTTGAAATCCTCAAAGCTTATCCTCAGATGGCTCAAAGGTTCAGAGATGTCGGGTGGTTTGAATTCCTTACCACTTTTCAAGGTTACGACGAGCAGGTCTCCATGGAGTTTGCACTGAACTTTGATGATCACGAGGTGGAGATTGGGAATATGTTGATGCTGGTGACAGAACAAACAATTGCTAAAGCTTGCAGATTGTTGGTTGGAGGAGAAAGATGGTGGAAGAAAGAGCATGTGGTTACAGAGTTTATCAATCAATTCTTGCTTCCAGATAAGCAAAATCCGAATTGGAGAAGGGGAGTTCCTCGCAGTTGGATTAGACCTGAATGGCACACTACTCTGATCGTTATCCATGGGTATATCACCTGCGAAGGTAGATTTTCACTAGTCTATATCTACCACATTATGATATTAATGCATCTAAATGGAAATTATCCCTTAAATCTGCCTTACTTTCTACTCAAAAGCTTGACAAAGATGTCAAAGAGAGTGCATTCACTCTCCACCAATGCAAAGAGCAGCCTGTTTCATCAATTCTTAACTAAGACTTCAATTATGTTTGCTTTGAGAGAATTATAGAAGCCCTGGAGCTGGCTCATGCAATCCTTAAATCCTAACACACAGTCCAACAAACAGAAGAAAGGCAAAGGAAAAAATACTGTTACACAGAAAAAAAATATTTCAATTGATGAAACCCCTGTTAAAGAAGAAATGCCTGATATCAGGGTGACGAGGAATAGCAGAGGTAAAAGACCTAAGTTGGATCCAGAAATCGAAATGTTTTCTGAGGAATATGTTAAAGGGTGAGAAGATTCAGATGAATATTTTAATACTCAAACTATAGTCAAGCATGAATCGCCATCAACCAGTAAAAGGGGCGCTGCAGTCAAAAGGACAAAGGATAAAGGTGTGTCTGCATCTCAAAAACCTAGAAGGAATTCTACTAGGGTTACCAACAAGTACAGGTTGAAGTCTAAAGACATGTATAATCCATCGATCAAAGAAGAAAACATCATAGTTATAGAAGATCACTCTAAAGATGCTGAAGCAGGTACCAGGAAAAAGGCAAAAGGAACTCCATTGCTTAAGAAACCAGTAAACAAAGGTAAACAATTTTTTTCATCATCTACAAGACCTGTAACAAGAGCTACAACCAGATTGGAAAAAGATAAAGAAATTGCTAAAGGTATCAGTGAGATTCCTGAGAATAAAAAGGATTACCTTGTAGACTCAGATCACATATATGATGTGCCTGAAGCCATGGATTCAGCAAGTTCTGATGAAGAACATAGCTCAGGATTGGTTTCTAAATACCAAGTTAAATCGAAAGAACCCAAGGTTGCCTTAAATCTGAATGAGCCTGCACCTTTTGAAGAGTTCTCAGAATTCAAGGTTAAAATCAGAACTGATAAAGAAGGGATCAAGGAATTCCAGAAAACAGTGAGACAATTGAAGAAAGAAAAGGCACAAATAGAACAATGGAATGCTCGTCAGCAAGAAAGGATTCAAGGTTTTAAAAAGAAGAAAAAAGAGCAAAGGGCGTTGCTCAAAGAACTCAAAGAAATAAACTTCAGACTCTATTGGCACAATGTCGTGCTTACCACAAAGCTCAAACAGAAAAATGCTAAAGCTATTGCTGTGATTATATCCTAAAGGTTTCATGAAGATTGCTACAATCATAATTTTGATGTTTTCTAGGAAATATGGCAATGTCTACTCATTTTTGGTCTGTGAAATGCAAAGACCTTGAACTGAATGACTAGATCAAACTAATCCCTGTTTTGTAGAATCAAATGTAATGCTGGCAAGATCATACAATATCAAGCTGTTGAGCAATGATCTATTTTTGGATTGTAAAAGCTCTTTTTGAGCTAACTTCCCTAATAGATAGATATTATTCAGATCTAGTGATTAAAAGTACACTAGATGATAGGATCTGGAAGTTTTATGGATAGTTTAAATAGGCAGAGGAAAGACTGTGTTCGGGTCGAAAAATTGGAGATCCAAAGGACTTATTCTGAAAACTCCTTGTAAGGCATTATTATTCTATTTGACACTTAATAGCAAAGGCATATGGATGGTTAGACACTCTTTTCTACTCTGTTTTCTTTCTTCATGCTTGAATTCATTATTCAGATTGCAATGCTTTTGTTTCTT
>JASDQU010736070.1:21766-41572 GCA_032191745.1 Picea mariana
CATCAGAAATGAAAGGAACCTAATGCATATATAAGAGGGTTATAATGATCAAATATGACACATACCATGATACCTTGGACCAATTACCTCATGGAGCAAGAGCCCTCTCCGATGCAAGTCCAAGCCAGTGGTGATGGAAACTGGTGCTGCTGACAGGACAAATTTGGCGAAGAAGGAGAAAGATGGGTCCTCTAGGACCATGCTCAAGTCGATCCTGCTCTCATTACTCCATGTCTAGGACCTGTGGGCCTCAAGACATGATCTCCTAGTTATCCCTAGATATCGGGGATAACAAGTATCAATGGTGGACCATGGATTTCCCTTCTTATTCTTCGAGGTTCTTTCAAAGGTCAATTTCTTTGAAGACTTATCAAATAAAACATTATGCACATAAAACATCTCTTCATAAACGAATTCATCTTGAACAACCAATGCAACGGATTGAACATTTTCTTGAGCACATTATTCATTATCTAGAAACTGGATATGTTCAATATCCACAGCTCAGTCCATATTTTCAAGAAAAATATCATCTCCAGGTATGTTTTTTTCTTCTCCCTCTTATTGAGAGTTAACCCTTTTCCTTTTCAATTGTAATTTATGAGGACTTTCTAGAATTCCTTGAGGGGGATTTCTTTCTCCATCAACACCTGAATTATTACTTGAGGGTTTTCTTTGTTTGGGAAATGCAGACTGAGATTTTACTTTAGGAAAAAGACTTTTGTGAGAAACAACGGGTGTCTGAGCATTTATTTCACTTGAAGGTTTCCCTCTTTGCTTATGACCTTCAATAGTGGTCATAATTTTCTCTATGTCACCAGGATTTTTATCAACACCCTGAATAGGGGGGTCATAACTATCACCCTCTTCTTCTGTAAATATGAGTGTATTTATCATTATGGGGCTGATCCCAACTTCTACCATGTGATTATAAAATTTTTTTTTAGTGTCAAACCCTTTTATTTATTCTGCAAATTTCAAATTATACTGGTCAAAAGTAAGAGGCATATTCATCAATTTTGGGAATTTCCCTTAAGAGAATTTCACCAACTTTCCAAGGCAGAGGAATGGATTGTTTTTTCCTTCTTTCATAAAAAGCATGAAACCAGAACTTGTACTTCCTCGCCACCTCTATGATAAATAATTTGTGTGATACAAAATAAGGGAGAAATATAGGCTTTTCATGAGAACATAAAATCCTAATGATATTGTAATTATCCATTTTCTCAAAAATTTCCTTTTTATCGAAAAATCTAGATGCTTCCAATGAAATCCTGGAAGTATCTTCTCCAAAGAATAATTTCTTAAATGCTGAGACAAAATCATTGTAAACTTCATAAAAACAATGGATAACTTTCTGTCTCTGGAGATATTGATACCATATAGTCACGTGGTCGATTTTTGAGTTTACTCTTTTTCCAATACTCAAACCTATAAAAATATGACAGTGTGTGATAGAAAATACCAGATAAGATTCCATATAAAACTTTTTCCATCTTCTAAAGTTCATCATCTATGCGGAAATTTCATTTGATATGATATTTGCCCAATTGATAAAAACATTCTCATGAACTGTAAAATGTAATATATATAGTTCCAGTCGGGGAATAGTTGTTGTAGAATCTTGACCGGTAACTCTAGTAAATAACCAAGCAATTTCTTGATAAGGGTCCTTGAAAGAACTAACCTTGATTATGGATAAGTCTTTCGGCATTACAGTAGGATATTGTTAGTATTCCTGCAAGAGCTCAATTCCATTATTTCTCCCTCTAAGAAAATATTTAGCTTCTTCTCCTTTGTATGTTAAGTTCGTCTCTGGTATCTTTAACATTTTTTTGAAGACTGAAGGCATCAATGAAACAAGAGAGTCACTTTGTAATGGAATTATTCTTTTGTTCTGGAAAAATTTATAAATGCACCATGTGACAATCTCTTTGCATTCAAAAGCATCGAGGACACAAACAATGAGAGCTATTCCTGATGTCCAAACATTATTCTTATCTTTATCTGTCAAGATTGAATAATACCAATATGCCCTCGACTAGTGGTAATTGTGATCTTCTCTGCCGAATAGAATCAAGGTATCCCCTCAAAAATGTTTTTTTCTTTCATCCATCTTTAACAGGTTGACAAGATTCTCCACAATGTCGCTCAACACAGTGAAATAAAAATTTTCATTAGATCCTTGATGATAACATTAACCTAAAATAAATGAAGTTTGACTCAAGAGAAACATCACTAATAATGACCTTTTCAAAATTTAATTTAGCAGTTGAGTTCATAGAATTAGCATTTAGTATGACTCAAGAAATGTGAAAGAGGAAGGACACGTCATGGAGGGGTGCCAGAGTGGAAGATTTCAAATGAGAAATCAATCTTGAGAGTCAACGAGTCTGCAAACCCACTGTGATAAGAAAAATGACTAAGTATCAATATTTTTCGGCCGGACTTGTGAGGGCGGGAGATACAAAGAAATGAAAATACAAGTCAACGAATCCATCGATGAAAAATAAACTAAGTGTTGGTAAGAGGTTCAAGGAATAAAATTGATAGGCCGTGATTCCACAAGTCCTCCAACCCATGAATGAAAAATAAACAAAGTATGAAAAAGGAATAATTCATAGAGGTAAGATATGACAATGAAAATTAAGGGAGGGAAACATACTTAGAGAAAAAATGAGTGTAGAGTAATAGAAAGAAAGAAAGACTTATGGGTTCAATGATTGGTTTAAATTGTGGGATGAAAACCCACTTCCGGTTATCAAGAATCCATAATCTTAAGACCATATGTCTTATTTTTTGGGCGATGGAGTCTAGGAGGTGATAATATACAAAACAAAGAAAACAAACTATGTACAGGAGAAAAGAAAAAATTCAAGCAAAGAAACTATTCAAATGTTTCCCATTGACATGCAACATTAACACTTTTCCCTTCATATCCTTGAGCATATATGAGTTGAAACTTAAAATGTTTTCAATGAGATAGGGCTTGATATAGAGTGCTTCAAACTTTGTATTCATTAAGGGATTTTATTTTGCTTTGTTCCAGAGTAGTACTAGTTCTCCTTTTTGAAAGTTGTTTATCATCGCACTTTGATCAAAATACTTCTTGACACTTAGTTGACTCTAACATGTTTTCTCTAATTCTTTGGCTCTCTCTTCTTCTATCTTTAACAACTAATCCGATCTCTTTTGCAAAGGAGGAGTATCTTCTGTGTCTTCAGTATTTACTGCATAAGACAGAGCATTCAGTTCAAGGCTAAGTGGCATTTTTGATTCTTTTCCATAGACCAACACATAAGGGGATATTCCAGTGCTATCCTTTGGTGTCATCCTGCTTTCCCACAAGGAATATATCAATTTTCAATGCGATTTATTTTGATTTTGATCAATTGTATTCTTTAGAATTTGAATCAATGTTTTGTTGTTGATTCAACGAGTCCATTTCCCTGATGACAATAATTTGATGATTTCCACATTACAATACCATATTTCCCACCAAAATTGGTAAACTTTGATCCAATGAATATTGACCCATTATTAGTGATGAACTTTTTCGGTAGCCCAAAATTTGATAAAATTTTATCTTTAATAAATTTTATCAATTCTTCAAAATCAACCCTTTTTAATGCCACTATTTCCTACCATTTTGTAAAATAATTTGTGGCGGTGAGAACATATATATGTCCTTTACTTGATTTTGGATTTATTGTCCCAATGACATCTATCCCCCATTGTGAAAATGGTTTTTATACCAATATAGGTTGCAAATTCATTGCAAAACTCTTCATCTTTCCTAAGAATTTTTTACAGGAAAGACAGTTCTTCCCCATTGCATATGAATCCTTAAAAATTTATGGCCAATAATATAGAGTTCTTATGATTATGTGGGAAGTAGTGGTTGGTGAAAAATGTCCTCCACATATTCCTTCATGAAATTCCTTTATCAGTTCTTGAGCCTTTATTTCGTCCATACACCTCAATAGCATACCATCATAATTTATTCTAAACAACATCTCTGCAATTAATACATATTGACTATATTTCATTTTTAGAGCTCTTCTTTCTTTGGCAGACATATTGATTGGGAATTGTTTAGATCTCAGATAAAAAATGATGTCTTTGTACCATTCTAAATTCAACATAGGTTTTCCTGCTGAAATTGAGACCACCTCAACATCATTGTCTGCAACGAGATTACACAATCCTTGTCCTTTAACTTCCTTTAAAGGTTCAATCTCGGTATCATACTTTTGAATCTTGGCCAACCAATTTTCCCCCTTTCCCTCTCCTAGTTGTTGATTTAGGAACATCTTTATTGGAGAACATGGAACATATGCTATAATATGCGAGTTCAAAATATAAGTCTGAAAATGTGCTACTGCCTTTACAAGAGAGAGTGCTCACTTCTCCAATTTCAAATATTTAGCTCATAATCATGAATGGTTTTACTCATGAATCTTATTGGTAATTCTTCCCCTTTAGAATTTCTTTGTGTAAGGAATGAAGCCACTACCCCTTTTGTAGCAAAAGAATATAAAACGAAATCTTTTTTAAAATTTGGATTGATAAGCACAAGTGTTGTGGTGATTGCTCGCTTAACATTGTTAAACACATTCTAAGTATCATAAGTCCATTCAAATATCTAGTCTTTTTTCAACAATAAATTTATTGGATTGATAATGCTTTCATAATCAGGGACATGTCTTCTCACACAATTTATCTTTCCGAAAAATGATTGCACCCCTTTCTTTGAAGACGGAGGATTCAATTCATTAATGGATATTATTCTTTCCGGATAAATGTAAATTCCTTCTTTACTGACTATATGTCCCAACACATTTCTTTCAGATACAACAAATAAACATTTCTTCAGATTAAGAGAGAACCCATATAATCTACATCTTTCAAAAACCTACCTCAAACGATGGATGTGTTATTCCCTTGTCTTGGAATAGATGGTAAGATCATATTGATAATAAACCATAAACTTCCCTATCAAATCTTTTAATGCATTATCCATGGATCTTTGAAAAGTGGCTCCAACACTATTTAACCCAAAGGACATGCGAGCATAAACATATGTCTCCCAAGGTGTTATAAAAGAAGTCTTGGCCTTGTCTTCCTCTGCTACCAATACTTGATTGTACCTTGAAAAACCATCTAACATGGTCATACAAGTTGATCCAGTAACTTGTTGAAGAAAGAATTCCATGTTAGGAAGATGATAGATGTCTTTGATGCTTGCTTTATTCGAATCTCTGAAATCAACACACAATTAAATTTCTTCAATAGTTATCCTCATCACTACTAGATGAAAGCCAATCTGAATGTCTAATGGGATATATAATTCCAAGTTTTTTTAATTTTTCCAACTCCACCTTTACTAATGTCTTCACTTTGGGATTCATCATTCTAATTTTTTGCTTAAAAGGATTTTCCCCTTCTCTCAATGGTATGATATGCTAGAATATATATTTTCTATATGCCTTGAGATCATTATAACTCCATGCAAATGCATCATAATATTATTTGAATAAAGAATTATACTGGTCAATCTCCTATGAGGTGCAATCAATCCCAAGATTCACATATTTTGGATAATCCTTAGTTCCAATATTTATTTTATTCATTTCTTGTACCTTCTGAACTCATACTTCTTCTTTGAGATTCTTTGCTTGATCATCTCTTGTAAAAAGAGATTCCAATTTTACATAGTCTCTTGCAATAGGGGCATCATTAATATCATTCTCCTTGTAATCATTTTCATTTTCTAAGAAATCATTCAATTCTTCGTCATTTTCAAATACCTTAAGGTATTCTTGATTTTCGGGCACCAAAGGTATGCAATTTCTTTTGACTTGAAATGAACTTTTGCTCTGAATATCCCCTAGATTAGATAATGAAGCAAAAAGTGCCAATGGATATTCCTTTTGATTCTTCTCTCTGGGGACAAAACATATATTAAATGAACAAAACACCTCTATCAATTCATTTACTCTTTTGACATACAACTTGAGTTTTTATTTCTTAATCTTATTTTTTTAGTGACTTGATTTATAACCAATTTAGAGTCACCTGTTATAATTAAGTGTTCACTGTTCATCTCCAATTCTAGAATCTTCCCTTGAATTAATGCTTCATACTTTTCTTCATTGTTGGTACATGGAAATTCCAATATGATAGCATGTGGATATATGAATTTATCGAGACTTTTAAGTACAATTCCAACCTTGTTCCCTTAGCTTGAGCATGAGCCATCAAATGACATTCTCCAATATCCATAAAAAGAATTATCTTCTTCTTTCAAATTTTATGATTGCTCCAAATAAAGTATAGCATAATTTCAATACATGCGTCTATATAATCTTACATCATTTCATTTTCTTTCTTTTTAAATGAAAATGGTTTTCTGGGCTCATGAGGAACTTTCAACATTGTCCCATCTTTGTTTGGATGCAACATGTAACTACCATAATTTATTATGTAACCATCGATCATTGAAGACCAATATCTTCCAAGGACTACTCCATATGTTGGGGGAATATCAACCACTATAATAGTGAAAAGAATGATAATATGGGGAGCAACGATAATCCAAGCATAGAAGTCCTTGATTTCTCCATAGGCTAGTACCTTTCTGGAATCGATTGCATAAATACTTTCACCTATTTCATAATATTTGGTACAACTCATACCAAATGCTTCCATCACTTCCAGGGGAATGATATTATTCATAGATCCAGAATCTATCAAACAATTTTGAAGCACAACATCATGGTTTTCAATCAAGATATAAAAGGGGGGCACTTTGCCTCTCAACTTGACAACTGATGTAGTCTAGTTCGACCTTGGATTTGAAATAACAACTTCCATTCTTTCGCCTGGCTCATCTAAAAGTTTGAGAATATTTTCTCTTTGATGCAGAATGTTTACCACTTCCATAAAGGGTAGAGTGATTCTCAATTTACTAAAATCATCGACCACATTATACATCATTTCAGGGTATTTACAATTCTTTGTTTCTCACTTGATTTATTCTTCTCTTTTTCTTTTTCTGTATATTATTTTGGTTTGGATTTATTTTATTGTGCTCGTGTTTGGACAACATTATCTTGCGATATATTATTTTCTTTGTTTTATTCAAATATGGACATGGATTTATCGCATCCATCCATCTCTACAGATTCAATAACGTCTTCTTGAATATAGTCATCCTCTTTCTCAATAACTTGTTCATCATAAGCTTCTCCAAGTATTACTGCATTGGAATTATTTTTCTCCATTGATCATTAGTATTCTCGATTATTGCTCTATGTCCGTGAACATGATTTCTTCTTTGTTCTGGAACTGGCATCCTTGAATCATGCATGGAATTTTCACTTCTTCTCAATCTAGTTATTTCATTCTGCATTTACCTGATAGTTCTATTCATTTGTGCAATATGCATCTTCTTCTTTATCTCTTGTGCTGCAACAAGGTCAATTCTTACATTTGGTGTGGTCCCTTTGAAAAAACCTCCTCTGGTTCCTTGACTTTTGAGATAGTGTGTTTTTTTATCCTCATTCTTCTTTGAACTTTATGCCCCCTGATCAGAAATAGCCAATTTATATATTTTTCTTTGTACTTTTCCAATAATAATGTCAGGGTTAGCTCCTATTTCAAACATGATTTCTTCCATCTCTGTGGATTTTCCCATTTCTTCATCTAGGTTTTCAATTTGAGAGGCTCTAATAGAAAATTTTACATTGGAAGGCATATAATTCTTATAACAACCGAGTACTAATGGAGCATTTGGCCTTTTTTCTTCTTGTATTTTGTTCAATGTTTTATTGAAACTTGGATTAAAATCTCGAATTCTTTAATTTTTTCTCAGACAAATTTGAGTAAAGTATATGAGAAGAGTATGGTAAGCAACTGAAAGAGAAACAATATTCAAAAAAATTGTTTCAAGATATTCAAATGACCCAATCGATCTAGTAGGAAATGATGTGTACCATTCATAAGATTGATCAACCACTGTTTGGAGAAATAATCTTACCATCACATCATCATCTTCTATAATATGGAAATCACAAACATCCAAGAATAAATCTACATGTATTTTTAAATCAATTACTCCATCTCCTTAGAATGTCTTCAATGTCCCCTTGGGAAGAATAAGGATCTCATGTTGTTCTCCCTGGAGATTTAGAGGATAATCTCTTACCCTTCTCCTTGGTATTCTATATCTTCCTTCACATCTTTCTTCACGCCTTTCTTCTCTTCTTTCCTCGCATATTTCTTCTTGTCTTTCCTCGCATCTTTCTTCCCTATCACCCATTCTTGAATATCTCTTCTTTTCTTCAAAAATACGTTCTTCAACTTGAAACTACTTATTCCTACTTCTGGTCAATGGTCCTTTATGTTCATCCAACTTCCGTTTATATTTAATGCTTGAGATCTTCAAATTTTTCTTTCGTCTCTTCTTTGTCTTCTGAGGATTTATCGTTCTTCTTCTTGAACAAAAGTATTCCAAGATATCTCTAATTCCTCTCGACTCTAGGTTGTTTTTATTGCAATATTATATAATTGAAGAAAAATACTTCTCTGGTTTCCCAATCAAATTTCTAGTTGGGGATGATCTGTTTGAGGCAAAGTCATGACAATTTTTTGGTCTAAAACCAATCTTTAAAATTCTCCACATTATGGTTGCCAAAAATGTTGACGTTTGAATCTGTCAGAACCGAAACGACAACCTCACGAGGATATGAATCCCCCTATGATTTTAGAGAGGTGGTACTCCTTTTTGGATTATGATTTTATTTGAATATTTTGTATAAAAAATAATATGGGATAATTTCAAATGATTGAATCCAACTCTTTATGACTAAATAAAAATTTAAAAAATACTGAAAAAATAATATACACATCCATCACAATTTAATAAAAATTATGATCACATTCAAATAAAAGGAATGGTTCATTGGCACAAGAAAACTTTGAAAGCATACTACTTATTAAGCTCAAAAGAAGATTTTGATAGATAGATTTCAAATATTCTATACTCAAAACTCAGAGTTATAAAATACAATCAAAATTGATCCCGACTTAGTTCTCTGAGATTTCTCAAAAACGATAATGCATGTTAAAATACTTGAAATTTAAAGGCATTTGTCCATTAATGGAATGGGATTGGGGTTCCTGTGGGACATAAAAATATTTACAAGAAATATGATGAAGAGAAGAACATGGAGTCGAGCACGAGAAACATGATCTGGAAAGAAGACAAGGAGGATTTTATCAGAATTCAGTTTTACTTTTCCAATGAAATAATAAATATAACTGTATGAAATATGATAAGGAAGAATGTATGTAATCAATATGGACTTACTGTGATGGAATAGCTCCTTTCATTTTCTTGTTGATGCACCTTTAATATATTTTCTTGTTGTGGTTATGTGGTTGGTTGTAACCGGTTCCGTTGGAAATTCAAAAATATTGGTTATATCCTTGTTTAACCATTCTTGAATATATTCCCTTAATGGGGAAATGATTATTTCTTTTTTTACTTTGATATTTAACAACTCACTCTCAATTTCCCTATGGTCAATAGATAAATTTTTCAGTATAGTCTCAATATCCTAATTTTTGTTTGTGTACTCAACAAACCAATTATTAATGTCATCATAAGTATACTCAACCATACTATCAAATTTTTCGACCGATGATTTATTCAAATTCTCGACTTGCTCTTCAAATTTCTCCCTGCTCATGA
Organism: Picea mariana; assembly: GCA_032191745.1. NCBI lineage: Eukaryota > Viridiplantae > Streptophyta > Pinopsida > Pinales > Pinaceae > Picea > Picea mariana. The sequence goes on from JASDQU010736070.1 coordinate 31,524, forward strand.
TCATTGAATTTGAGATTAAGTTTGAATATGAAACCTCAATAGTGGAGCCCGCAATATCCAAACCAATAATCTTTCAGTATGCCTCATTTTTTTTCCATGATAGTTCTTTTAATTGACTTAACAACCCTTTTAATGTATTGATTATTTCAATCCAACATGCCTTTAATTGTTTTATATGGCCTTGGGAGTGAAAATGTTCTAGTTTTCTCCTATGATCCATCATTACCGAGACTTTTTCTACAAACATAGAAACTCCATCTGTGAAGAATCCTTCATCATTATTCAAATATGCATTTAGATATTCTTTAGTGTTTTGAATTCTGATCCCAAGAGCAGAGAAACTTTTAGCCAAGTCCCATAAATATAAAATGAGCGACATTCTTTTCAATAAAGTGTCGAGTGGAAATGATTGAGCTTGAAATTCCTTTTACTCTCATATTTGATTCCAGAGTTGCTTGAATAGTTTTTTTAGGTTGTATCATGGCGACTGGGGTAGCCAATATAGGTGGGGGCATGAGAGTTGCTTCTAATTCCTTGACTCTCTCCTTAAGTATGAAATTTTCCTCTTCCATATTAATTATTGAAACATCCAATGCATCCCATGTGATTTTGTGAATTGAGGATAATTTTTAAAGAAACATGTCATTAGTATCAATGGTGGACCATGAATTTCCCTTCTCAGTCTTCGAGGTTATTTCAAAGGTAAATTTCTTTGAAGACTTATCAAATAAAACATTCTGCATAGAAAAAATATCTTTGTCAGAAAAGACTTCATCTTGAACAACCAATGCAACAGACTGTACATTTTCTTGGGCACATTATTCATCATATAGAAACTGGATATGTTCAATATCCACATCTCAGTCCATATTTTCAAGAAAAATATCATCTTCTAGTATGTTTTGTTCTTCTCCCTCTTGTTGAGAGTTAACCCTTTTCCTTTTCACTTGTAATTTATGAGGGTTTTCTAGACTTCATTGAGGGGAATTTATTTCTCCATCAACACTTGAATTATTACTTGAGGGTTTTCTTTGTTTGGGCAATGCAAAATGATCTTTTACTTTAGGAAAATGAATTTTGTGAGAAACAACGGGTGTTTGAGAATTTATTTCACTTGAGGGATTCCCTCTTTGCTTATAACCTTCAGTAGTGTTCATAATTGTCTCTATATTTCCAGGATTTTTATCAACACCCTGAATAGGGGGGTCATAACTATCACCCTCTTCTTCTCCAAATATGAGTGTATTGATCATTATGGGGCTGAGCCCAACTTGTACCATGTGATTATAAATTTTTTTGTTAGGGTCAAACCCTTTTATTTATTCTACAAACTTCAAATTAAACTGGTCAAAGTAAGAGGCATATTCATCAATTTTGGGAATTTCTTTTAAGAGAATTTCACCAACTTTCCAAGGCAGAGGAATGAGCTATTTTTTCCTTCTTTCATAAAAATCATGAAACCAGAACTTGTACTTCCTCGCAACCTCTATGATAAATAACTTGTATGATACAAAATAAGGGATAAATATAGGCTTTTCATGAGAACATAAAATCCTAATGATATTGTAATTATCCATTTTCTAAATAATTCCCTTTTTATCCAAAAAGTTGGATGCATCCAATGAAATCCTAGAAGTATCTTCTCCAAAGAGTAATTTATTAAATTCTGAGAAAAAATCATTGTAAAATTCATAAAAACAATGGATAACTTAATGCCTCTAGAGATATCGATACTTCATAGTCACAAGGTCAATTTTTGAGTTCACTCTTTTTATAATACTCAAAAATCTAAAAATATGACAATGTGTAATAGAAAATATCAGATAAGATGCCATATAAAAAAAATGATCACTTATGAAATTCATCAACTGTGCGGAAATTTCATTTGATATGATCTTTGTACAATCGAAAAAAACATTCTCATGAACTGTGAAATGTAAAATATACAGTGTCAGTCAGGGAATAGTTTTCGTAGAATCCTGACCAGTAACTCTAGTAAATAACCAAGCAATTTATCAATAAGGGTCCTTTAAAGAACTAACCTGGATTTTGGATAAGTCTTTCGACATTGCAGTAGGATCTTGTAAGTATTCCTACAGGAGCCCCATTCCATTATTTCTCCCTCTAAGAAAATTTCTGGCTTATTCTCCTTTGTATGTTAAGTTTGACTCTGGTAGATTGAACATTTTCTTGAAGACTGAAGGTGCCAATGAAATAGGAGAGCCGCTTTGTAATGGAATCATTTTTCTGTTCTAGAAAGATTTATCAATGCACTAGGTGATAATCTCTTTGCATTTGAAAACCTCAGGGACACAATGAGCGAGAGATATTCTTGATGTCCAAACCTTATTATTATCTTTATATGGAAACGTTGAATAATACCAATATGCCCTCGACTAGTGGTAATTTTGATCTCTCTACTGATTAGATTCAAGGTATCCCCATAAAAATGTTATTTTCTTTCGAACATCTTTAACAGGTTGATAGGATTCTATGTAATGCCGCTCAGAATAGTGAAATAAACATTTTCATTAGATCCTTGATGATAAATTAACCTAAAATAAATGAAGTTGGCCTCGATAGAAACATCATTAATAATGAACTTTTAAGAATTTAATTTAGTTTTTAATTTAATAGAATTAGCATTTAATATGACTCGAGAACTGTGAAAGAGGAAGAAAACGTCATGACGGGGTGGCGGTGTGGAAGATTTCAAATGAGAAATAAAGTTCAAGAGTTCGCGAGTTTGTTGTGATAAGAAAAATGACTAAGTATCAATATTTGTCGGATGAACTTTTGAGGATGGGAGATACAAAGAAATGAAAATACGAGTCTGCGAGTCTGTAAATTCGTTGATGAAAAATAAACTAAGTGTTTGGAAGAGGTTCAAGGAAAAAAATGATAGGCTATGAGTCCTCAAGTCTACCAACCCGTGAATGAAAAATAAACTAAGCATGGAAAATGCATAAGTCATGGAGGTAAGATATAACAATTAAAATTAAGAGAGGGATACATACTTAGAGAAAATATGAGTGCAGAGTAATAAAAAGAAAGAAAGACTTATGGGGTTCAACAACTAGCTCCAACTGTGGGATGATAACCCCATGCAGGTTATCAAGAATATAGAATATTAAGACCATATGTCTTATTAGTTGGGTGGTGGAGTCTAGGAGGTAATAATATAAAAAAAAAAGAAAACAAACCATGTATAGGTGAAAAGAAAAAATTCAAGCAAAGAAACTCTTCAAATGTTTCCAATTGACAGGAAACATTAAAATTCTTCCCTTCATATCCTTGAGCATATATGAGTTGAAACTTAAAATATTTTCAATGAGATAGAGCCCGATCCAGAGTGCTTCACACTTGTATGCATTGAGTGCTTTTCTTTTTCTTTGTTACAGAGCAGTACTACTTCTCCTTTTTTAAAGTTCTTCATCGTCTCACTTTGATCAAAATACTTCTTGACACTTTGTTGCTCTCACATATTTTCTTTAATTCTTTATCTCTCTCTTCTTCTAGCTTTAACAACTGATTCAATATATTTTGCAGAGGAGGAGTATCTTCTATGTCTTCAATATTTACTACATAAGGGGACATTTCAATTCTATCCTTTGGTGTCATCCTACTTTCCCACAAGGCATCTATCAATTTTAAATGTCAGTTCTTTTGATTTTGATCAATTTTATTATTTAGAATTTGAATCAATGTTTTGTTTGTTGATTCAGTGAGTCCATTTCCTTGAGGAAAGTAATTTGATGATTTCCCCATTACAATACCATATTCCCCACAAAAATTGGTAAACATTGATCCAATGAATATTGACCCATTATTAGTGATGAACTTTTCCGGTACCCCAAACCTTGATAAAATATTACCTTTAAGAAAATTTATCAATTCTTTAGAATCAACCCTTTTAATTCCAGTGCTTCCTGCCATTTTGTAAGATAATCTATGGCGGTGAGAATGTATATATGTCATTTCCTTGATTTTGGATTTATTGGCCCAATGACATCTATCCCCGATTATGTAATGGTTGTTTGACCAGTATAGGTTGCAAAGGAATTGCATACCTCTTCATCTTTCCTGAGAATTTTTGACAGGAAAGATATTTCCTCACCATTGCATATGAATCCTTAAAAATGGATGGCCAATAATATCCAATTCTTATTTTTTTGTCGGCAGTAGAAATTGGTGCAAAATTTCCTCCACATATTCCTTCATGAAATTCATTTATTATCTCTCGAGCTTTTATTTCGTCCACACACCTCAATAACATATCATCATAATTTCTTCTGAACAATATCTATGCAATTAATACATATAGATTAGAATTCATTTCCAGAGATCTTCTTTCTTTGGGAGTCATACTGATTGGGAACTGTCTAGATCTCACATAAAAAATGATGTCATTGTACCATTATGAATTCAACATAGGTTTTGCTGCTGAAATTGAGACTACCCCATTCAATGCATCATTCTCTACAATGAGCTTACACAATCCTTGTCCTTTAATTTCCTTTAAAGGTTTGATCTCGATACCATACTCCAGAATCTTGGCCATCTAGTTTTCCCACTTTCCTTCTCTCAGTTGTTGATTTAGGATCATCTTTACTGGAGAAGATGGAACATATGCTATAATATGGGAGTTCAAAATATAAGTCTGAAGTGCTATTGCCTTCACAAGAGAGAGTACATTCTTCTCCAATTATGAATATTTTAGCTCATAATAATGAAGGGTTTTACTCATGAAGCTTATTGGTAATTCTTCCCCTTTAAAATTTATTTGAGTAAGGATTGAAGCTACTACCCCTTCTGTAGCAAAAGAATATAAAATAAAATATCTTTTAAAATATGGTATGATAAGCACATGAGTTGTGGTGATTTCTTTCTTAACATTGTTAAATGCATTTTGAGTATCTGAAGTCCATTCAAATCTATGGTATTTTTTCAACAATAAATCGATTGGCTTGACAATGCTTGCATAATGAGGGACAAATATTCTCACAAAATGTATCTTTCTGAAAAATAATTGCACCCCTTTATTTGAATATGGAGGATTCAATTCATTAATGGCTCTTATTCTTTCTCTATCAATGTAAATTCATTCTTTACTAACTATATGTCCCAACAACTTTCCTTCAGATACAACAAATAAACATTTCTTCGGATTAAGAGAGATCCCATATAATCTACATCTTTAAAAAAACTGCATCAAATGATGGATGTGTGCTTCCCTTGTCTTGGAATGGATGGTAAGATAATATTGATAATAAACCATAAACTTCCCTATCAAATATTTGAATGCACGATCCATGGATCTTTGAAAAGTAGCCCCAAGGTTCTTTAATCCAAAGGGCATGCGAGCGTAAGCACATGTCTCCCAAGGTGTTATAAAAGAAGTGTTGGCCCTATCTTCCTCTGCTACCAATCCTTGATTGTACCCTGAAAAACTGTCTAACATGGTCATACAAGATGATCCGGTAACTTGTTGAAGCAACAATTCCATGTTAGGTAGAGGATAGTTGTCTTTGATGCTTGCTTTATTCAAATCTTTGAAATCAACACACATTCAAATTTCTCCAGTATTTTTCCTCACCACTATTGTATTTGAAAGCCAATCTGAATGTTTAATGGGATATATAATTCCAAGATTTTTTAAATTTTCCAACTCCACTTTTACCGATGGCTTCAATTTGGGATTCATCATTCTAATTTTCTGCTTAAAATGGTTTTCCCCTTCTCTTAATGGTATGATATGCTAGAATATAGATTTTTCATATGCCTTCATATCATTATAAATCCATGCAAATACATCATAATACTCTTTGAATAAGGCAATATATCGACGAATCTCCTCTGAGGTGCAATCCCAAGATTCACATATTTTTTAGAATTCTCAGTTCCAATATTTATTTTCTTCGTTTCTTGTACCTTCGGAACTGATACTTCTTCTTTGAGATTATTTGGTTGATCATCTCCTGTAAAACGAGATTCCAATTTTACACAGTCTCTTGGAATAGGGGAAACCTTGATATCATTCCCCTTGTAATCATATTCATTGGCCAATAAATCATTCAATTCTTCATCATTTTCAAATACCTGAAGGTATTCTTGATTGTTGGGCACTGAAGGTCTGAAAATTATTTTGACTTGAAATGAACTTTTGCTTTGAATATTATTTTGACTTGAAATGAACTTTTGCTTTGAATATCCTATGGATTAGATAATGAAGCATCAAGTGTCAATGAATCTTCCTTTTGATTATTTTCTCTGGGGACAAAAGATATATTAAATGAACAAAAGACCTCCATCAATTCATTTACTCTTTTGACATACATCTCTAGTTTTTCTTTCTTGATCTTATATTTTTAAATGACTTGATTTATAACCAATTTAGGGTTTTCAGTTATAATAAAGTGTTCAATGTTCATATCCAATACTATAATCATCCCTTGAATTAGTGCTTCATACTCTGCTTCATTGTTGGTACATGGAAATTCCAATCTAATAGCATGTGGATATATGACTTTATCAAGACTTTTAAGTTCAATTCCAACCCCTCTCTTTGATCTTGATCATGTGCCATCAAATGACATTCTCCAATATCCAACAAAAGAATTATCTTATTGTTTCAAACTTTATGATTACTCCAAATAAAGTATAGCATAATTTCCAATACCCGCGTCTATATAATCTTGCATAATTTCATTATCTTTCTTTTTAAATGAAAATGGTTTTCTGGGATCATGAAGAACTTTCAACAGTGTCCCATATTTGTTTGGAAGCATCATGAAACTACTGTCATTCATTATGTAACCACTAATCATTGAATACCAGTCTCTTCCAAGGAATACTCCATATGTTAGGGGAAGATCAACCACTATAATAGTGAAAATAGTGATAATATGGGGAGCAGTGGTAATCCAAGCATAGAAGTCCTTGATTTATCCATAGGCTGGCACCTTTATGGAATCAATTGCATAAATACTTTCACCTATTTCATAATATTTGGTAAAAATCATACCAAGTGCTTCCATCACTACCAAGGGCATGATATTATTCGTAGCTCCAGAATCTATCAAACAATTGTGAAGTACAACATCATGGTTTTAAATTGATATATAAAAAGTGGGAACTTTTCCTCTCAGCTTGACAATTGATGTGGTATGGTTCTACCTTGACAACTGACATTGTCTTGCGAGATATTATTTTCTTTGATTTCTTCAAATATGTACATGGATGTCTCTCATCCGTCTGTCCCTACAGATTTAAGAATGTCTTAATTAATATAGTCAACCTCTTGCTCAATAACTTGTTCATCATAATCTTCTTCAAGTATTACTGCATTGGGATTAGGTGCCCTTGCGATTCTCTATCTATTTTGATCATTAGTATTCTCAATTATTTCTCTCTATTCTTGAGAAGGAGTTTTTCTTTGTTCTAGAAATGACATCCTTGAATCAGGCATGAAATTTGCACTTCTTATCAATCTAGTTATTCCATTCTACATTTGTTTGATAGTTTTGTTCATTTGTGCAATCTCCATCTTCTAGTTTGCCTCTTGTGTTGCAATAGGGTCAATTCTTACATTTGGTATAGTCCCTTTGAAAAAAAATCCTCCAGATCCTTGACTTCTGAGATAGTGTGTTTTTTTATCCTCATTCTTCTTTGAACTTGATGCCCCCTTATCAGAAATGGCCTATTTTTCTTTGTACTTTTTGAAGAATAATGTTAGGGTCAACTCCTATTTCAAACATGATTTCTTCCATCTCTATGGCTTTGACCATTTATTCATCTAGGTTTTCAATTTGAGAGGCTATAATAGAAAAATTTACATTGGCGGGCATAAGATTCTTATAACAACTGAGTACTACCAAAGCATTTGGCCTTTTTTCTTCTGGTATTCTGTTCAATGTTTTATTGAATCTTAGATTAAAATCTTGAATTATTTCATTGTTTCTCAGACGAATTTGAGTAAAGTCTGTGAGAAGAGTATGGTAATCAACTGAAGGAGAAAACATATTAAAAAACATCGTTTCAAGATCTTCAAATGACCCAATCGATCTAGTAGGCAATGATGTGTACCATTCATAAGATTTATCGACCAATGTTTGGAGAAATAATCTTACCATTACATCATCATATTCGATAATATGTAAATCACAAACATCCAAGAATAAATCTACCTATCTTTTTGGACCATTCTCTAGATCTCCTTAGAATGTCTTCAATGTCCCCTTTGGAAGAATAGGAAGATCATGTTGTTCTCCCTGGAGGTTTAGAGGAGAATCTCTTACCGTTCTCCTTGGGATTCTATATTTTCCTTCACATATTTCTTCACTCCTTTCTTCTCTTCTTTCCTCATGTCTTTCTTCTTGTCTTTACTCACGTATTTCTCTATGTCTTTCTTCCCTATCACCCATTCTTGAATATATCTTCTTTTCTTAAAAAATATGATCTTCAACTTGCAGCTCCTTAATCCTACTTATGGTCAATGGTCCTTTATATTCGTCCAACTTCAGTTTCTATTTTGTGCTTGAGCTCTTCAAATTTGTTTTTCATCTCATATTTGTCTTATGAGAATTTATTCTTGTTCTTCTTCTTGAACAAGTCTGCCAAAGTCTCTCTAATTCCTCTCAACTTTGGGTTGTTGTTATTGCAAGATTATATAATTGATGCAGAATATTTCTCTGGTTTCCCAATCCATTTGTTGGGGATGATTTTTTTGAGGCAAAGTCATGAAAACATTTTGGTCTAAAACTAATCTTTAAAATTATCGCGATTATGGTAGTAAAAAATGTTGACATTTGAATCTGTCAGGACTAAATCAAAAACCTCATGAGGATATGAATCCCATGGTGTTTTTATAGAGGTGGTACTCCTCTTTGGCTTATGATTTTATTTGAATATTTTGTATCAAACATAATATGGGATACTGTCAAATGACTGAATCCAACTCTTTTTAACTCAATAAAAATTTAAAAAATACTAAAAAATAAAAGATATATATGACTTTAATGTGAAGGAAATTGATTTTTGGGGGGGTCTGCGGCTAGGGTTTCCCTGTTCGCAGGCCCCTCATGCTTCCCTCCTGTTGCCCAGGTGTGGGTTCTCTTGTGGCCTCCTTTGCCCAGAAGACTCTTTCTTCCCAACATTCCTCTCCTCTTTTGGTGTCTTTATTCTCAGTTTTCTCAGGCGAGGCAGATCTTTTCCCCCCATTAATTTCTCCTCGTGACAGGCTCAGGCTCTCTCTGGTTGATGGTGATAGGTTGTAGCTTCTAGCCGCCACTCTCCTGGTGTAGCTGCGTCTTCTCCCTGTGCCTTTTACTTGCTCATATGACAATGTGTTCCCAGATCCATCCCTCTTATAGATGGTACTGCGACCACAGTGATTGTTTCTTTCGTTTCGAGATGCAGTTTGTTGATGGGTGCATCTGTGGGGGCGCTATCTGGGATTCATTTCACAAATCTATTGTTTTTATGTGAATGGACTCTTCCTTCATGGGAACTCGGATCTGGGGTTGGGTCCTGGGGTGGTTCCTTCTGTTTTTATCTACTCCTGGTTTGCGGTTCCTCTCTTGGGATTCTTGGTTGTTCAGGGTTAGATGTTTGCTCAGATCCGACTCCTATTGGTGGCTATCAATGTCTCCTCTTCTTCTTCTACCATGGGTTGTGACAGATCTTTGAGGTCATGTCTTGGGTGTGCAATGTTTGGTAGTGTGGCACTTTGAGGTCCTGTTGAGAGGGTGTGCGGTTCTAGTCTCATGCTGGACGAGGTCTCCATCACTATTGTTGCCTTCTAGTCTCTTGGGTTTGTTTGGGATTGCATATTCGGGGTCTTTCCTATTATGTGATCTCTAGTCTAGGTGTTTTTTTCGGCCAATTGGTTTATTTTGCTACCGGATGGGGTCCTCATCGGCGTCGCTACCCTATGGTTTGTCTATGGTGACTCTTTCCTCTCTGGCCTGGTCCTTCTGATCACAAGGGATTGTTTGGATTTTCAGTTTTGGAATATTTTACTTTGACAAGATCTCTTGTACCGAGTTTTT
>JASDQU010736070.1:41795-55776 GCA_032191745.1 Picea mariana
GTGGACCAGGAACCTCAAACACCACACAATATATAAAATGATAAAATCCTCACATTCATCATAGTTTAATAAAAATTATGATCTCATTCAAATAAAAGGAATGGTCCAATGGCACAAGAGAAATTTGAAAGAGTACTACTTATTAATTTCAAAAGAATATTTTGATAGATCGACTTCAAATATTATACACTCAAAACTTAGAGTTATAAAATACAATAAAAACCGATCCTGACTTAGTTCTTTGGGATTTATAAAAAAAGGATAATGTGTGTTACAATAATTGAAATTTAAAGGAATTTGTCCATTAATGGACTGGGATTGGGGCTCCCGTGGACCATGAAAATATTTACAAGAAATATGATGAAGAGAATAACATGGATTCGAGAACGAGCAACAAGATCTGGAAAAAGGACAAGGACATTATCATAATTCGATTATACTTTTCCAATGAAAGAATAAATATAACTGTATGAAATCTGATAAGAAAGAAGGTATGTAATTGGTATGGACTTACTATGATGTAATCTCTCCATTAATTTTCTTGTTGTTGTGCCTTTTATATCTTTTCCTGTTGTGGTTATGTGTCTGGTTGTAACCATTTCTATTGGAAATTCATAAATCTTGGTTATAGCCTTGTTTAACCATTCTTGAATATAATCCCTTAATGGGGAAACAATTATTTCTTATTTTACTTTGATATTTAACAATTCACTCTCAATTTCCCTATGGTCAATAGATCAATTTTTCAATATAGTCTCAATATCCTCATTTTTGTTTGTGTAATCAACAAGCCAATTATCAATGTCATCATAAGTATACTCAACCAGACTATCAAATTTTTTGGCCAATGATTTCTTCAAATTCTCAACTTTCTCTTCAAATTTCTCCCTGCTCATGATCATTGAATTTGAGATTAAGTTTGGATCTAAAACCTCAATAGTGGAGTCTGCAATATCCAAACCAATAATATTTGATTATGCCTTTGTATTTTTCCGTGATAGTTCTTTAATTGATTTAACAACCCCTTTAATGTATTGATTATTTCAATCCAACAATCCTTTAATTGTTTTATGCGGATCTGGGAGGGAAAATATTCTTGTTTTATCATATGATCTGTCATTGTCGATACTTTTTCTAAAAACATAACAACTCTATCTGTGAATAATACTTCATCATTCTTCACCATTCGTCTTCCATATCAATTTTTGAAACGTCCAATGCATCTCCTGTGATTTTGTGAATTGAGGATAATTTTGAAGGAAACATGTCTTTAGTATCAATGGTGGACCGTGACTTTCCCTTCTTATTCTTTGAGGTTCTTTCAAAGGTAAATTCCTTTGAATACTTATCAAATACAACATTATGCACAAAAAACGTCTCTTCGTCAAAAAAGACTTCATATTGAACAACCAATGCAACAGTCTGTACATTTTCTTGGCAACGTTATTCATCATTTGGAAACTAGATATTTTCAATATCCACATCTAAGTCCATATTTTCAAGAAAAATATCAGCTTCATGTATGTTTTGTTCTTCTCCCTCTTTTTGGGAGTTAACCCTTTTCCTTTTCACTTGTAATTTATGAGGGTTTTCTAGACTTCCTTGAGGGGGATTTCTTTCTCCATCATCAACTGAATTATTACTTGAAAGTTTTCTTTGTTGAGTCGATGTAGACTGAGCATTTACTTTAGGAAAAACACTTCTATGAGAAACAATGGGTGACTAGGAATTTATTTCACTTGAGGGTTTCTATCTTTTCTTATGACCTTCAATGGTGCTCACAATTGTCTCTATGTCGCTAGTATTTTTATCAACACCTGAATAGGGGGGTCATAACTATCACTCTCTTGTTATCCAAATATGAGTGTATTGATCATTATGGTGCTGAGCCCAACTCCTACCATCTAATTATAAAAACGTTTGTTAGGGTCAAACCCTTTGATTTCTTCTACAAAATTCAAATTAAACTGGTCAAAGTAAGAGACATATTCATCAATTTTGGGATTTTCCCTTAAGATAATTTCACCAACTTTCTAAGGCAGAGGAATGAATTGTTTTTTCCTTATTTCATAAAAATGATGAAACCAAAACTTATATTGCCTCACCACCTCTATGATAAATAATTTGTTTGGTACATAATAAGGGAGAAATATATGCACATGGAAGATTCTGACTCTGAAGAGCTTATGGATCCCAAATATAGGGGCTATTAAGATTGTGTTCTTATTACCTCTCCTCCATAACTTTACCCCCCCTCGATATGATCTCTGCATTTTATATACAGTGGAAATTTAAAGGGCATCATTGTAGCGTACCTTGGTCCCTGACCCATAAATATAATGAGTAATTTCCCCCACCTTTCCCTGGCATAGTCAATCCCTCTAGCTACTCAGATGTTTTAGTTCGCCTTTGAAAATCAAATATCGTCGACATTTTTGATATATCACTTGAGAAATTAAATGAAATTAAAGCTATGAAACTAGACAACTTTTGAAAAGGTTCTTTCTTTGAAGTCAATCGATGATCAACAGCTCTCTATTTTGAAAGGGGTGCCTTTGGGATAAAGGGCCCGATGCCCCACATATTGAGGAGTGTAGTTCACCAGTTCCATAGAGCCGAGGGCTTCGTTCATGAGAACATAAAATCCTAATGATATTGTAATTATCCATTTTCTCAAGAATTCTCTTTTTATCCAAAAATATGGATGCTTCTATTGAAAGCCTGGAAGTATCTTCTCCAAAGAGAAATTTCTTAAATTTTGAGACAAAATCATTGTAAACTTCATAAAAAAATGGATAAATTTTTTCCTCCAGATAGCTTGATACCACATACTCACGGGGTCAATTTTTGAGTTTACTCTGTTTCCAATACTCGAACCTCTAAAAATATTACAGTGTGTGATATAAAATATTAAATAAGATGCCATATAAAAACATTTCTCACTTCTGAAATTCATCAACTGTGTGGAAATTTCATTCGATATGATATTTTCCCAATCGAAAACAACATTCTCATGAACTATGAAATGTAAAATATATAGTTCTATCTCAGGAATAGTTGTTGTAGAATCCTGACCGGTAACTCTAGTAAATAACCAAGCAATTTATCGATAAGGGTCCTTTAAAGAAATAACCTGGATTCTGGATAAGTCTTTCAACATTGCCGTAGGATCTTGTAAGTATTCTTGTAGGAGCTCCATTTCATTATTTCTCCCTCTAAGAAAATCTATGGCTTCTTCTCCTTTGTATGTTAAGTTCGACTCTAGTAGCTTTAACATTATATTGAATACTGAAGGCACAATGAAACATGAGAGTCGCTTTGTAATGGAATTGTTCTTTTGTTCTGGACAAGTTTATCAATGCACTAGGTGACAATCTCTTTGCATTTGAAAACCTCAGGGACACAGTCGGCGAGAGTTTTTCCTGATGTCCAAACCTTATTATTATATTTATCTGGAAAAATTAAATAATACCAATATGTCCTCGACTAGTGGTAATTGTGATCTTATCTGTTGAATAGAATCAAGGTATCCCTGTACAAATGTTGTTTTCTTTTGGCCATCTTTAATAGGTTGACATGATTCTTCATAATGTCGCTTAGAATACTAAAATAAAATTTTGCATTAGATCCTTTATGATAACATTAACCTAAAATAAATGATGTTTTCCTCGATATAAACATCATTAATAACAACCTTTTCATAATTTAATTTAGCAGTTGATTTCGTATAATTAGCATTTAATATGACTCGAGATCTGTGAAAGAGGAAGGACACGTCACGACGGGGTGGTGGAGTGGAACATTTCAAATGAGAAAGCAAGTTTGAGAGTCTGCAGTGATAAGAAAAATGGCTAAGTATCAATATTTTTTGGACGAACTTGTGAGGACTGGAGATACAAAGAAATCAAAATATGAGTCTGCGAGTCCACCGATGAAAAATAAACTAAGTGTTGGGAAGAGGTTCAAGGAAGAAAAGTGATAGGCCATGATTCCGTGAGTCCACCAACCCATGAATAAAAAATAAACTAAGTATGGAAAAGGCATAAGTCATGGAGGTAAGATATGACAATGAAAAATAAGAGAGGGAACCATAGAGAAAAAATGAGTGTAGAGTAATAAAAAGAAAGAAATACTTATGGGGTTCAACAATCTTATACTTAGTTTATTTTTCACTTTTGAATGTGGATGTGAGATCCCATATTCAATTTTCACTTCCCACTTCTTCATTACCCAAATTGCACCCTCATGACTTAGTCATGTTTCTAAGTTTTACTCTTAGTTTTTACTGAGTCTTATACTTAGTTTATTTCTTATTTTTGAATGTAGATGTGGGAGCCCATATTATAATTTTTCTACATCACTCTACCCCCGCAACCCTTTTACTGAGTATTTTCTACTTCTAAACCCACAAACCGCATTTATGCAATACTCAATTTTCACTTCTCACTTCTGCATTACCCAAATTGCACCCTCATGATTAATTCATGTTACTGAGATTTACACTTAGTTTTTACATAGTCTTATACTTAGTTTGTTTTTTGATTTTGAATGTGGATTACTTTTTACTAAGTTTTACCAACCCGTATTACCCTACCTCCACATTTCCCTATTTCTACATAATTATGTTTTTTGATTTTCTAATTTTATGAAATTATTCATTATATTCCTAACTTTTATCCTTTTCCCTTCCTTTGACATATTGGGGCACATGGCATTGATGTGGACCTACCATATTGGGACACATGGAAATGAAATGGACCTATCATATTGTGACACATGGCAGTGAATTGGACCTATCACATTATGACACATGGAAGTGAGGTGGACCTACCCCCATGTGACACTTGGATGATATTTATTGGAAACACATATGACTGAGCAAGTTATTTTCCATGATGATTGGGCGATGAAGTGGAAACCAAAAGTTATAGTATGCACAAGATACACAAGGTTCCATAGTTCTTTTTTTACACACAAATAAAATGGGGATGCATTTTGGTTATAAACAAGATATGAGAACTATTCTCCAATGCATGTGGGATAAATGGGGTAGAGTAAAAAATCAAGGGCTCAAAATTCACATGGATAAATCAACAGTGACTAAGTCTCTATCTTTTGAAGGCAATAACTTTTGATCCTAATGTACAAATTGAGAAAATGAGAGTTCGTTGGAAATCTAGAGATGCAAAGAATACTTTTGAATTGGTTTCCATAGCTGAAATCATGACTATCATGTCCTAAAAATCAAATTAAAGTTGAGATTGTTTTCTAGCTCGACGATGAGTTATTTTTGGAAAATTGTTTATTGAAATAAATTCTTGAGCTTGTAAAGTGGGTCCCAGTTGATGGCATGAATATATAAGTTTACATTTACAAAGGAGAAAATAAAACCCTAACTAAAAAGTAGCTTCAAGAAGATGAAGAGAAGATATAAAAGGGGAAAATGTATCAACCCTAATTAATTAATTAATTAATTATCATGATTGAATATTTATCATGACAATTAATTAATTAATTAGGGTTGTTACAAATATTTTATTAAAATAATACTAATCAAACAAATATTTATTCATGATAATTAATTAATTAATTAAACTAATATTCATTAAAAAATATTTAATCATGATAATTAATTAATTAATTAGGGTTGTTACAGAAAATAAGCATATTCAAGGGTTGGTTGTTATTTGCATTCAGGAGTTTTTGCAGCAGTGGAGAGTTTGCAAGAAGAGAGTTTTTTCTTTCCAAAATTTTGTGAAATAGTCTTCTTAAATTTCTTCCTCATCTTTTTTTCTTCTTGATTCTTCCCATCAGGTTTTCCATGTATGTTTGAAAATAGGAAGATCTGAGTTTCCCTATATTTTTCCATTGAATTTTCATGATATTTTAGGTCTAGAGGAGAAAAATCACTACTTGTAAAAATGCAAATGTAGTTTAATTTTGTTTATCTAATTGTCATTGAGACCTTATTGAGGTTGTTTCAACCCTCTTGTTTCATACATTGTTAAACATATTAAATTTGGGATATTATTATTAATTTCTCCCACAAAGAACTATTTCGAGGGATTACATTAATGATTTTTCAGACTTTGAGTCTAAAGCATGGGATTTCAACTGTGTGTCTATCAAAATATTTTTTGATTTGTAGTGAAGTGATCATGTAAATTTATTCAATGAACTATCCATTTTTATTTTCTTTCATCTTGCAAAGACATAGCTAATTCTGGGTTCACATCATTTCAAAAGGAAGGAAATATATAAGTTGAAAGAAGACTCCAAACCCTATAAATACAAATATTTGTAGACATATTTATTTCTTCTTCTTGAATGATATGATGTGCTTAATAAGTACATATGTATATAAAGATCTTGTACATATGTATATAAGAGCTTGTACATCTGTATATAGGATTTCTATGGAAGATTTGTTGGGGTTTGTTATTGCATGCATCTAAATTCAGAAGAATAATCTTTCATATATCAAGAAAGACTAGTACCACCTCTATAAAAATGCAGGAGGATTTATCCTCATGATGTTATCTTAAATACCTTAAAAATTCTTTTAGATCAACACTTATTAAGAAAAAAAATACAAGGATTATGCCACAATGTGGCTATTGTTTATGGTGAATGAGTTTGGTTCATACACGAAATATTCAAAATACTTGGAATAAAAAGAAATCCATTTAGGATGAAATAAAAATATATTGAGTAAATGTAAGTAAATGTATAAGAATGAATGAGATTATTATAATTGATAATGAGGGTTATATATATACCCACACATGTGTTCCCTTTCATGAAGAGACATGACCTTTCATCAAGGTGTCTCTTCATAACATATTTAATTATTGAGTAATAATTAATTATTTATATATATTTATATCTATTTGTGTTCACAACATTGCCTTCTCCTTTTGAAATGCTTTGTCCTCAAAGCATAGTGATGGAAGGATTAGGCATCTTTTTCTTTCGTTGTAATGTCGTTGCATCATTCTTTGTTCTGTCGTAGTTGATGATACGAGACGATATGAACGTTTGAGTGCTGAGAAATATTTTCTAACCATAAAAGGATCGGACCATCCTAATTCAATTCTTTGCAGAACATTGCACTTCCATGATGAATTTTCATCATGAGACTTAATTGCATGGATATCAATATTTTTCGGACGATAAATTAGTTGTTCCTGACTTAAGTAATATTAGTACTTTGACTATTTAAGATATCTACTTTTATGATTGGGATATCGATAAGGATTTCCAATAATATGATTTTCCCTCACCATACGTGCAATGTTTCCTCGATTTACTGCAGGTATTGTATCTTCTTCATTATCTGATATTGTTTTGTTGATCATTGGATCTGCACTCGAAACTTCCATGGTTTGTACTCCAACATATGAATATGTATTTTTTTCAGTTGACTTTGCAACTTCTTGAGTTGTGACGTGGATTAGATCTATAATTGTTCCATTTTCCATAACTTGTATTTGGTCATCTAAAAAATCCGATGCTTCCTTTTCTATAAGTAGTTCTAACTTATTTTCCAGAGACTTCTTATCATTCTTAAGCTTTTTTGTTTACATCAGTAGGTTTTGATTGTGATTTTTTAGACGTGAATTTTCTACATTATCCGATTTGACGATATTTTTAATGTTTGTATTTTCACGTTTCTCTTCTTTCAACTTGTTGATTTGTTCTAGTAACCCTTGATTAAGGTTCTTCAAACACACATTTTCTTCTAGTTGTTCAGATATGTGCTTCTAGAATTTTTTTTCTCGAGATCTAATTTTTCTTGTTCTAATCTTTGATTACTCTTCTTCGTAGCCTTGGATTTCTTTACTTGTACAAGTAATTTCTGACTGTAATCTTTTAACCGAGAAATTTCTTCGTTTTAATCCATGATAACTTCGTCAAAATCTTTTTTCATCCTTGATATCAATTTTTTATTTTCTTAAACTAATCCAATTCATATGTAATTATATATTCACATTCAAAGAATTTGAATTTAAATTATAAATAACTAAAACTATCTTTTGTGTATGTAATGCAAATGCAAATGAATTCATTCCCACAATTAATCAATACATGTATACCAACATTCACATATGAATTCGATCCCACAATAAATGAATACATGTGTAGCATTCACATATTCCTTGTCATTTCAATATCAACTCTAGTGATTTGGTTTCCACCTTAAGAAATGCCTATCATTTTCATCCATTTTAATAATTTTTTAATTATTATTGTGAAAATACGATATATATTTTTAAATATTATAATATAATTTTAATTTAATAAAAATTATATTTAAATACAAAATTAAATATTAAAGAACGTAAAATAAAAAATTAAACGTCAAATTTGAGGGGGGCACACACAAATATTTCTTTGTGAACATTAAAAAAATTATTCACCCTATCAACCCTATAAATTTATAAAAAACATTATTTTAAATATTAATTTGATCTATACTTTATCTTTGAGCCTAAATATTGTTGTCGACACAACAAATACATATTTAGGGAAGGATTCCTCTAAATAATCATAATGTTGAAGATGTATAATCTTAATTATAGTAAAAGTTTTGGTTTTACATTATCTTAATTAAAAAAACATTTTTTATTTTATTTTTTAAGTGAACACTTATTTATTATTAGAGGATTTGATAATTTTGAATAATAAAGAAAAATGAAATATGAATAGATTTAGAAAAAAATCAATAATTTTAAATAATAAAAAATTAATTAAAATGATGATGATGATGATGATTAATGTTCATTGAGACCAAATCGGTCTATCGAACCTTAAGAGGGTAAGGGATTACTTGCAATTCTTTAGAATTTTATTTTTGTGCTCGAAAAGCATTAAGAGAAGCTTTCCAAGATCACCATAGTTTTGTTTAGTTAAAATGTTAGGAAGGTTGGTAGTGTGACAAATATTTTGAAAATGACGTCTAATTTGGGTATAGGCTGGACAATCTAAAAGAAAGTGTTTTTCATCTTCAACCTTCTTAGTGTCACAAATGTGGCACACTCTTTCATCCCATGGCATTTAGGAATTGGCCAATGCCTAGTTTCACTATGGAGCTCGTGAGAATTTGTTCTTATATTAGCAATGCTTATTTTTTTCTTTACACTTGTCAAAACAAATAGATAATTTTGATCTTCTAGATTAGGGTTGATTACATTCTTATAATACCTTAATTTTCTTTTTTCCTCTAACTCCTTATCACACCACATTTTCTCCTTAAATTTTGATTTGATGATATGTTTAATAGTAAATCCTTATTTTGCAAAATGGTGCCTTCCCTGATTCCCCAATAGTTTATCCAAGAATGGGCATCTTTATGCCATCCTTGTTTGAGTCAATGGTGGTTACGACTGGATTTTGAAGTAATTTTAGGAAGCCTCTTGTCTTTGTTATAGCAAGATTTACCTCACCACATACAAACTTGCTCAAAAGGCCTTTTCCATTTCCCTATGCAGACTTGAAGTCCCTTTTTTGTAGTTCCCAAAGCTAAAAATTGTATTTTTCCACATATATGTGCCCTAACAACTATACAACATGTGTATAAGCAGGTTGCACCATTACAACCCACATACATAAGGTTTTGTGCTCAAAATTAAAAAATGGTGTCGGGTGTCCATGTCACGTCACGGGATCCATGATCCTTGACCTTCCATATAATGGAAACGTTCCGACTTGGCCCTTCAGTGCCATTTGAAGGCTATAAATGGGCCATATCCAAGATGTGGAAGAGAGGAGGAGAATTCAACTTTGAGAGAAAAGTTACTCTGGAGAAATTATTCACTTCATATTGAGTTTGCATCCCTTTGTCCTTTTAAGTCTGAACACATTGTTCAGCCCCCAAGCTCTTCCCTATTTGATGGAGAACCTCATTGTCTCTCTTATATGAGCTTGCCTTTGGTGGAGGATTGAAGTGGTGGAGGCCCAGCTGGAAGGGACTTAGTTTCTTGGTTATGAACGTGTCGACACGAAAGTTTGTCATTCATACACTTCTATGGATTACATTCTAATAGAAATACTCTTTTGTCTTCCAATTAATGTCTTGCAAATATTTGAATTGTTATTCCATGGGCGTATTTGTTATCAATATTGATGGATTGTGCTATTGAATGTGCTAACTTTATACATTATCACCATATGCTTGTGTAACTTGGTTGTTCAGGAAAAGTTGCAGGTGTACTGCTTAGGGTCAAATGCTCAATGGTGGACTTGATCGAACGTCTAGACGAGGTAGGTTCTTTATCTTTTCTTGTTAGCATATTTGTTTATATAGCATACCTGAGATTAGAGTTGATTTCTGCAGTGATTTCCGTCTGTTGTCGTTTACCCCATGCCATAGAGTGATTTTCCCCATAATACTATTCCATGTTTAACTTGTTCTTATACATTAGGTATCTAGTCATAGTCATGCTCTCAATGGGGGAGAGGCTTGCCTCTAAGAGGAGGACGGGATAGGGTGTATTTCCTTTAATTGTGAGATTATAGGTTATAAAATTCTTTTGTATTTTCTCTATCTTTCTTCAGGATTCACAAGAGATACTACATCCCCAGACTTCACATCCATAAAGAATGATAGGCGTAACAAGAGTCTCAAAGAGGAGTTTCTTCTTATCCCAAATCCAAAGATCGGTTGATTTACAATTGTTTTTCAACCCATAATAATATTTCCATCCCCCAATAATCCTTTTCTCAATGCTATACTTCTAGTTGAGATTGTGGTGAATATTGATTCCAAGATATTTGTATGAAGTCACTTCCTCCAAGTTGTTGTTTTCATATATGAAGGTATCATACGTGATATTATTGGATTTAATGATCATGACCTTAGTCTTGTCAGTATTAACAGTCATACCCATATTGGAGCAAAAATCCTTGAGGATTCTTAGTTGGTTTTCAAGATCGTGGGGAATCCTCGCCATAAGAATGATATCATCGACATAAAGAAGAAGATTGATGACTAAACCAGTGAGATTAGGACCAAAACAACCTACTCCTTCCAAGCAATCTTCTAACTTGTCAATGTATATGCCAAAAAGGGTAGGGGACAATGGACAACTTTGCTTGACTCCAATATTGCAATTAATCTCTTTTGACCAGCTCTTAATGTTTTTGAACTTAGAAATAACATTCTCATACAAAATTATTGCAACATCCCTCAACTTGAAAGGAACTTTGATCTCTTCCAACCTATTCCAAAGGTTTTTCCTAGGAACCGTGTCAAAAGATTTTCTAAAGTCAACAAAACAACAAAAAAGATTGGTTTTAGTATTGCGGAACTCCTCTGCAATGACCCTAAAGGTAACAATATGGTCCACTATTGAATGATATCTCCTAAATCCAGCTTGGACTTTAGCTATTTTATCATGAATTTCTAGCCAAAAGATAATATGCTTTTCGAAAATAATTTCATAAAGCTGGGCTAAAATTGGGCTAATCATAATGGTCCTATAATTAGAGGGAATGTTTCTATCCTCATTTTTAAAAATAGGAAAAATGAGGCTTTGCGTCTAGGGTTTAGGGAATCCCTACTTGACTTCTAAATTGAAGAGCTTGTGTATGTGAGGGATGAGGATAGGCCCTCCGATTTTAAAAATTTCGGCTTGGTATCCTTCAATGTCCTTAGCTTTCCCATTTACAAGTCACTTAACCCTAAACTCTATGTCATCCAAAGAAAAAACTTCATCCTCTATAGGGACAATATGAATGGTGTCCATGGAATTAGAGAACATGTAAAGAATTTTAAGGTGGGAATTTTAGTCCCTTAAGGGAATCATATTATTTTCTTTAGTATTGCAGTGTAGAATTTTCCTCCAAAACTTCTTAGGATCCAACTTAGATAGTTGTGAAAGTTTCTCTTTCTTTTTATTGATATAGCACATTTTTTTTCCTTTTAATTAGGGACTTGTACATATTGATATTATGGAGTTTTAAGGACTCATTAGAAGAATCCCTAATGGATTTCGTAGCAATTTTACATTCTTTATCATACGAAGGGTTGGTTGTTCTATTATTCTTTTTACAGGACACCTTGAAAGAGAACTTGTTAATAGAAGTGGAAAGGGTAGTTGTAAAATTATGATAGAGATATTCAATGTTTTCCTTATAAGTTAGGAGATGCAATTCACTATTTAAATCCTTTAAGAAAGGTCAACTTCACTTTTTTCAAAGCGCGTTTTCCTTTGATTATTAGAATTCACTTCCATGGTGCTCCTATGCATGGAAACATTTAGAGTTAGGGTTAAAGGCCTATGATCATAGTTGGGTTCATGGTCATTTAAAAGGTCAAAGGTTACTATTTGGTTGGAAGCGAGGATGTCATATATCACATAATCTATGACACTACTACCTAGCCCATGAATATAAGTAATATGTTTGGATTTTGGCCACTTAATTACTCCATTGCAAATTATTAGGTCTTGAGAGTTACAAAGCTTGACCAAGTCAGTACCAAACAAATTCTCAATTAGGTCTTCATAGCTTATATTTTAGCTATTAGATAAAACAAGGTCCTCATCTAGCCATAAAGGATTATGGTTGGAATCATTGCTTAAAAGAGTATCTTGGTTAGTTGCAGTCCTAGCATTAAAGTCTCATAGCATGAGAATATTGCCTTCATTTTTCAAACTATAAATATCTTGTTCTAAATTATTACAGGGACAATTTATATCTAGATTGTTTTTCTTATAAAAAGTAGAATTAATAGGTGCAAAATAACAATTTTCTATATACATCTTCTTAGCATTGGTGTCTAAAATTTGTATCCAAATGTACTGGTTGAGAGGGTTGATCTTATGTATTTGAATGTGAGGAGAAATGTTCTTTCTAATATAACAAGCTATGCCTCCTATCCCTCTAYGATGGGACTTTTTGTTTCATGCCGACCACAAGAGAAAACCTTCTATGTTAGGGACCTTAGACTCTTCATGCTCCCAAGTTTCAACTAGAAAAATAATATCAATATCACTCGAGATCCAACTTATCATCGGAACTTTGCCCCATGAAAATCCATGACTGTTATAGCCCTAAAATTCCCTACTCATGCATACATGGCATTGGATTTCCTACTTGCATAATTCTCCAAATCATTGTTGAAGAACTTTATTTAAAAAAAATAAAAATTGGAACATGTATGCGCCTTGCTAAACTAATACCTGCGTACATATGCTTGCATAATTCTAGACATCCCACATACATACACTAGCTGCACACTAAACAACCCGCGTATACCTCCAAAAGTTGCAAAAATAAAAAAGTTGCAATAAATTCGGTGGAATTTACGAGCTATTGAAGGTTTCCCAACCAATTCACCCATTATAGCCCATCCCCCAACCGAATAACTATCCTTTTGTCATATATAAGGAGGTATTGGGGTCTCATTCCACAATCAAGAATTAGAATGGTGAAACTATGCCCAAATTCCCTTTCCCTCCTTGCCCAAGAATTTGTAACCTTTTTTGAGTTCTTGCCTAAGCATTTCCTCTCTAGCCCTTTTCTCCCATACAATCCATTCCCTTCCATTGGAGTGACCAACAGATTGTGAGAGAAGAAATTTGGAAGGTGCACTTGGAGCAAAGTTAAGAGGATCTTGGACCAGGTTCATGGCGCGTCGACCTGCAAAGGTTGTAATTTGATGCAGGAGCATCGTAAGCAAGCCAACAAAGCAAGCACAAAAAAGAAGGATGGATGGATATGCATCAAGACACATTTTGACAGCATTTTGAATTTGAAAGGGATAAGACATTAATGTAATATCTTGAAAGGATGCATTCACATTTATGTTTTTGGGATTGTAACACAGATCTTGAGCGTATCTCTCATCTGTTGGTTGGAGGCATTTATTGTATTAAATGTAAAGTAGTTGTAGCTTTTATTTTGATTAGATAGCTTAGAATGTAAGGGGGAAAACTCTAGAAATCTCCCTCACATGTATTGTATTGTATCATTATCA
>JASDQU010736070.1:80977-91945 GCA_032191745.1 Picea mariana
CAGGCCGATGGTGATGGATGCTGCTGCTACTGACAAGATGAATCTGATGAAAGAAGAGAAGGATGGACACTCCAGGGCCATGCTCAGGTCAATCCTTCTCTCGGTACTCCATGTCTAGGACTTGTGGGCCTCGAGACATGATCTCCTAGTTATCCCTAGAAATCGGGGATAACAAAGCCTAAAGAGAAACTTTCAAGAAAATAATAGTGCTCTAGAGGATGAGAAACAAAAGGTAAATAGAAAACAATCCATGGAAGAGGACAGACAAGTGGAAGAAAGGAAGAAGAGGCCAACACAAATACTACTATCCAAATCATCAAATGAAGTTGAATTCAATTTTGGAGGACAAGACCACTGGGATTATGAGTGACAAGAGAGTTTGGTTGTTGAGAGAAGGAAATAGGAAAAATTGCATGTAGCTTAAGGAGCAAAATTTTACACAATTTGTTGTTTGAGATAACAAAGATGAAATTTACCAATAATATGGGTAAAATCTAACGTTCATGAGAATGAAACCAGTGAAATATATTGAACAGATTAGATAAGGAATTGGAGCGGACTATGGTCATCTTCAAAAGTAAATGTAACATCAAGAAGAGGCAAAGCATGCTAAAATAAAAGCATGAAAACTTGAAGATAAAATTGTTGGTCCAAAAACTCCTTTTCCAATCGTTACAAAGTTTATTGTTATGAGGGGGGCATATAAGAGAGAAAAAGGGGTTGATAACAACAGTTTGGAGGCTACTTTTTCCTTTGGAGGAAGAAAAGAAAGTGCTGACACCTTGACATCAAAAGAGTTGGCACCTTGAAGGTAGTTGGTGTTAGCTCTCGAGGGTACTCTCGAGTCACCGAACCTGTGTGAGTTAACACTATTAGGAAAGCTGCAAATCCCTTCGACGGGTCCTTTAAACTTATAGTGATTTTTTATTGGGTGAGTTAACACTGTCAGGCAAATCTCTCCAATGGAAATGATACCCCAATGGATGAACTGTATAATCTATCCTTGCGGATTTGTGGAACATCGACCTTAGTACCAGAAGAACTAAAACATTGACAACGCTACTTCTTTAACTGTTATCTAATAAAAGTGAGTTACAAAATAGAGCATTGTTATAATTTTACCAATTTGATTCATAATTCTTTGCTATGAGGAAACACACTGATATGAAGGACCAGGTAAATAAATACCTATCAAGACGAACAAAAACTATGGTAAGTGTTCACTGCCAAATCCTCTCGCCTTTCTTTATTGGTAACTAATTGATTATGTAAGTGCAATCTTTCAAATTTCAAGTTGAATCATGTTGAAAATTGACCCACTCAAGAACCTTTGTAGTTCTCACGAACTAGAAAAACCTAGGGAGATTTGAACCCAATGCATATATGGGCAGATTCCGTAAAATTTATACCATGTGGGAGGGCCAAAATGCTCTCAGAAATCCCCTTGTTCTTTGGAAATCAGGCAAAGGGAATATTGTAGCTACCGATTGCCCATACTACAAAACTAGAGCGAATTAAACCATAAACCCCGATTTTACCAAATGGCAGGGCGAAGATGATACTAGAAATTCCTATACTTCTAGAAATTTGGCTAATGGAAGCTTGTCCATCCAAATTTCAGGGGCTAAATATAATTTTTTTCCTCTATCCCTCCTAAAAACATGGGCTAACCATGTACACAAATTTTTCCCTAAAATAAATTACGGGCTAATGATATAAGTTTAAAAAAATCACTCTAATACAAAAAAATCGCCTAGTAAAAAATTGGAGGCCCCTTAATTTCACCCTTAAAATCATCTATGACCATGACCCATAAATATAATGAGTAATTTCCCCCACCTTTCCCTGGCATAGTCAATCCCTCTAGCTACTCAGATGTTTCAGTTCACCTTTGAAAATCAAATATCGTCAACATTTTTGATATATCACTTGAGAAATTAAATGAAATTATAGCTATGAAGCTAGACAGCTTTTGAAAAGGTTCTTTCTTTGAAGTCAATCGATGATCAATAGCTCTCTATTTTGAAAGGGGTGCCTTTGGGATAAAGGGCCCGATGCCCCACATATTGAGGAGTGTAGTTCACTAGTTCCATAGAGCCTGGGGCTTCGTTCATGAGAACATAAAATCCTAATGATATTGTAATTATCCATTTTCTCAAGAATTCCCTTTTTATCCAAAAATATGGATGCTTCCAATGAAAGCCTGGAAGTATCTTCTCCAAAGAGAAATTTCTTAAATTTTGAGACAAAATCATTGTAAACTTCATAAAAAAATGGATAAATTTTTTCCTCCAGATAGCTTGATACCACATAGTCACGGGGTCAATTTTTGAGTTTACTCTGTTTCCAATACTCAAACCTCTAAAAATATTACAGTGTGTGATAGAAAATATTAAATAAGATACCATATAAAAACATTTCTCACGTCTGAAATTCATCAACTGTGTGGAAATTTCATTTGATATGATATTTTCCCAATTGAAAACAACATTCTCATGAACTGTGAAATGTAAAATCTATAGTTCTATCTCGGGAATAGTTGTTGTAGAATCCTGACCGGTAACTCTAGTAAATAACCAAGAAATTTCTCAATAAGGGTCCTTTAAAGAAATAACCTGGATTTTGGATAAGTCTTTCAACATTGCCATAGGATCTTGTAAGTATTCCTGTAGGAGCTCCATTCCATTATTTCTCCCTCTAAGAAAATCTATGGCTTCTTCTCCTTTGTATGTTAAGTTCGACTTTGGTAGCTTTAACATTTTCTTGAATACTGAAGGCACAATGAAACATGAGAGTCACTTTGTAATGGAATTGTTCTTTTGTTCTGGACAAATTTATCAATGCACTAGGTGACAATCTCTTTGCATTTGAAAACCTCAAGGACACAGTCGGTGAGAGTTTTTTCTGATGTCCAAACCTTATTATTATATTTATCTGGAAAAATTAAATAATACCAATATGTCCTCGACTAGTGGTAATTGTGATCTTATCCGTTGAATAGATTCAAGGTATCCCCGTAGAAATGTTGTTTTCTTTTGGCCATCTTTAACAGGTTGACATGATTCTTCATAATGTCACTTAGAATAGTGAAATAAACTTTTGCATTAGATCCTTGATGATAACATTAACCTAAAATAAATGATGTTTTCCTCGATATAAACATCATTAATAACAACCTTTTCATAATTTAATTTAGCAATTGATTTTGTATAATTAGCATTTAATATGACTTGAGATCTGTGAAAAAGGAAGGACACGTCACGATGGGGTGGTGGAGTGGAACATTTCAAACAAGAAAGAAAGTCCAAGAGTCTGCAGTGATAAGAAAAATGGCTAAGTACCAATAGTTTTTGGACGAACTTGTGAGGACAGGAGATACAAAGAAATCAAAATATGAGTCTGCGAGTCCACCGATGAAAAATAAACTAAGTGTTGGGAAGAGGTTCAAGGAAGAAAAGTGATAGGCCGTGAGTCCGTGAGTCCACCAACCCATGAATGAAAAATAAACTAAAAATGGAAAAGGCATAAGTCATGGAGGTAAGATATGACAATGAAAAATAAGGGAGGGAACCATAGAGAAAAAATGAGTGTAGAGTAATAAAAAGAAAGAAATACTTATGGGGTTCAACAGTCTTATACTTAGTTTATTTTTCACTTTTTAATGTGGATGTGAGATCCCATATTCAATTTGCACTTCCCACTTCCGCATTACCCAAATTGCACCCTCACGACTTAGTCATGTTTCTAAGTTTTACTCTTAGTTTTTACTGAGTCTTATACTTAGTTTATTTCTTATTTTTGAATGTAGATGTCGGAGCCCATATTATAATTTTTCTACATCACTCTACCCCCGCAACCCTTTTACTGAGTATTTTCTACTTCTAACCCCACAATCCGCATTTCTGCAATACTCAATTTTCACTTCTCACTTCTGCATTACCCAAATTGCACCCTCATGATTAAGTCATGTTACTGAGATTTACACTTAGTTTTTACAGAGTCTTATAATTAGTTTATTTTTTACTTTTGAATGTGGATTACTTTTTACTAAGTTTTACCAACCCATATTACCCTACCTCCGCATTTCCCTATTTCTACATAATTATGTTTTTTGATTTTCTAATTTTATGAAATTATTCATTATATTCCTAACTTTTATCTTTTTCCCCTCCTTTGACATATTGGGGCACATGGCATTGATGTGGACCTACCATATTGGGACACATGGCAATGAAATGGACCTATCATATTGTGACACATGGCAGTGAATTGGACCTATCACATTATGACACATGGAAGTGAAGTGGACCTACCCCCAGGTGACACTTGGATGATATTTATTGGAAACACATATGACTGAGCAAGTTATTTTCCAAGATGATTGGGCGATGAAGTGGAAACCAAAAGTTATAGTATGCACAAGATACACAAGGTTCCATAGTTCTTTTTTCACACACAAATAAAATGGGGATGCATTTTGGTTATAAACAAGATATGAGAACTATTCTCCAATGCATGTGGGATAAATGGGGTAGACTAAAAAATCAATGGCTCAAAATTCACATGGATAAATCAACAGTGACTAAGTCTCTATCTTTCGGAGGCAATAAATTTTGATCCCAATGTACAAATTGAGCAAATGAGAGCTCATTGGAAATCTAGAGATGCAAAGAATACTTTTGAATTGGTTTCCATAGCTGAAATCATGACTATCATGTTCTAAAAATCAAATTAAAGTTGAGATTTTTTTCTAGCTCGACGATGAGTTATTTTTGGAAAATTGTTTATTGAAATAAATTCTTGAGCTTGTAAAGTGGGTCCCATTTGATGGCATGAATATATAAGTTTACATTTACAAAGGAGCAAATAAAACCCAAACTGGAAAGTAGCTTCAAGAAGATGAAGAGAAGATATAAAAGGGGAAAATGTAACAACCCTAATTAATTAATTAATTATCTTGATTAAATATTTATCATGATAATTAATTAATTAATTAGGGTTGTTACAAATATTTCATTAAACTAATATTAATTAAACAAATATTTAATCATGATAATTAATTAATTAAACTAATATTCATTAAACAATTTTTTTTTTTAAGTAAAAAAGATAGTACCTGCTATATTAAGTTAACAAAGAAACATTGACAAAATACACAGAGATATAGTCGTCCTGAGCCACCAAAAATGCTATCGTTTTACCGGAAACCAGCATAGTTTGGAGTGAAATGAGTCTAGGAAGATAAGCTAAAAATTGTTTTTCCCTCTGTCTTGCCCGAAGGAAACCAGGACATATGGCCATAGTTCAAGTTTACATTTAGCAACAACATGATGAAACAGAAAACAAACTAGCATAGGAGAACTCAGATACCTGGTGACCTGTCACCATTGCCTTTCTGCCACATGGATCTGGCTGGGATGGCGAACGGCTGCGCGCACATTGGACATTTCCTCTTTGCTGGAGCATTGGAGTACGCGTCAAGGAGAAAGTCCAGATGTTGTCCCATGAGGAGGGCTCTGTGCTCCTGGTCTGCCATGTGGCCTAGGAGTTCGAACACCAGAGCCAGATGCTCTGCATGGAGGAGTGGACCATGCAAGTCATTATTTCTTGCCTCATCGAAGGTTTTGTTCCCCACTTCCACGTTCATCCCTTCTCTGGCCTCGATCACGTTCAGTCCTTCTCTGGCCACATCCACATTCATCCCTGCTCTAGTCTCGTCCACATTCCCTTCTGCGCATGCATTGTCCCGAGCCTCATCCTCGTTCGTTGCCTTCTCAGCATGGCTGGTGGGGCTGTAGTCACCCGTCCATGGTATCTCTTCAACAATACAAATTGGGAATTCGTCTGTCGGCTCTCCCTTCAGACCGCTTCCAGCCTGTATTTCAGGCATCGTGGCTTGGGGTTCTAGGGTGGTCGCTAAATCCTCCAGGTACGATGTTTCAGCAGCATAAAAGGTGGGAAACTCGTCCACAGCGCCTCCCTTCAGACAACTTCCAGGCTCAATTGCCATGGTGTGCGTGCTGCGTTCTGTCCCAGGCTCAACGATAATTGCATGAAGTGCCAATTGGTCGGATCGTGCTCTCTGCCAGAGAATGGAAGTCGCCATTGACAGAGCGTGCTCCAGGTTCTTCCTCCTTTGCCTCTGCTCTTTGTGGGTGTACCAGGCCGAGCCTTGATGAGGCCTGCCTCACTTCTTTGTCATTGTTGATGAGGGGTGGATAAAGATACAGAGAGAATGAACCAAAACGAGAATGAACCAAAACAAGAATGAACCAGAACTGCACCAGAGCTCCCAACCGGTGGGGAGGTTCAAAACGAGAGTGAACCAGCTCTGTCCAGGCTCTCCAGCTTTCGAATTACCAAATGACGGCTTCACATGGCTTCCCATTAACCCTGTCATATTGAATGCTGGCTAAGCGAGTGCATTCGTGTGAGGGAGAAGTCCCTCCTCCGTATAATGACTATAATGGACGACTACCATCGTAAATGCGGAAGGGATGGGGAGCGGCCTACAACATTTAAGCTATGGGTTGATGCTGAGCCATGTGGCAAGGCGTCGCCGCATGTCACCCCATCCGGGGTTCATTAAACAAATATTTAATCATGATAATTAATTAATTAATTAGGGTTGTTACAGAAAATAAGCATATTCAAGGGTTGGTTGTTGTTTGCATTCAAGAGTTTTTGCAGTAGTGGAGAGTTTGCAAGAAGAGAGTTTTTTCTTTCCAAAATTTTGTGAAATAGTCTTCTTAAATTTCTTCCTCATATTTTTTTCTTCTTGCTTCTTCCCATAAGGTTTTCCATGTATGTTTGAAAATAGGAAGATCTGAGTTTCTCTATATTTTTCCATTGATTTTTCATGATATTTTAGGTCCAGAGGAGAAAAATCACTACTTGTAAAAATGCAAATGTAGTTTAATTTTGTTTATCTAATTGTCATTGAGACCTTATTGAGGTTGTTTCAACCGTCTTGTTTCAGACATTGTTAAACTTATTACATTTGGGATATTATTATTAATTTCTCCCACAAAGAACTATTTCGAGGCATTACATTAATGATTTTTCAGACTTTGAGTCTAAAGCATGGGATTTCAACTGTGTGTCTCTCAAAATATTTTTTGATTTGTAATGAAGTGATCATGTAAATTTATTCGATGAACTATCTATTTTTATTTTCTTTCATCTTGCAAAGACATAGCTAATTATGGATTCACATCATTTCAAAAGGAAGAAAAAATATACGTTGAAAGAAGACTCCAAACCCTATAAATACAAATATTTGTAGACATATTTATTTCTTCTTCTTGAATGATATGATGTGCTTAATAAGTACATATGTATATAAAGATCTTGTACATATGTATATAAGAGCTTGTACATCTGTATATAGGATTTCTATGGAAGATTTGTTGGTGTTTGTTATTGCATGCATCTAAATTCAGAAGAATAATCTTTCATATATCAAGAAAGAGTAGTACCACCTCTATAAAAATGCAGGAGGATTTATCCTCATGATGTTATCTTAAAGACCTTAAAAATTCTTTTAGATCCACACTTATTAAGAAAAAAAATACAAGGATTATGCCACAATGTGGCTATTGTTTATGGTGAACGAGTCTGGTTCATACACGAAATATCCAGAATACTTGGAATAAAAAGAAATCCATTTAGGACGAAATAAAAATATATTGAGTAAATGTAAGTAAATGTATAAGAATGAATGAGATTATTATAATTGATAATGAGGGTTATATACATACTCACACAGGTGTGCCCTTTCATGAAGAGACATGACCTTTCATGAAGAAGGTGTTTTTTCATAACATATTTAATTATTGAATAATAATAATTATTATTTAATAATTATTTATTTATATCTATTCATATCTATTTGTGTTCACAACATTGCCTTCTCCTTTTGAAATGCTTTGTCCTCAAAGCACAGTGATGGAAGGATTGGGCGTCTTTTTCTTTCATTGTAATGTCGTTGCATCATTCTTTGTTCTTTCGTAGTTGATGATATGAGACGATATGAACCTCTGAGTGCTGAGAAAAGTTTTCTAACCGTAAAAGCATCGGACCATCCTAATTCAATTCTTTGCAGAACATTGCACTTCCATGATGAATTTTTATCATGAGACTTAATTGCGTGGATATCAATATTTTTCAGATGATAAATTAGTTGTTCATGACTTAAGTAGTATTGGTACTCTAACCCCCTGGATGGGGTGTTAGTGCGGTCCACATGGCGGGAGGAGGAGGAGAGGACAGGCCAGCATGGCAGGGGACCATGTGCTCGGCTCGTGCCAAGACCCGCCGCCTAAACCATGCATTTATTTGATATTACGACGTCCGCTGCACCATTAATGCTGGTGCGCCCGAATCCCATTGTTGTCTTCACCATGGCTTCTCTGTCTGCAGGTGACTTCAACCCCCACATGCGATCCGACCCTCTTGTCCCTCCATCGCCCAGACCTGGCTCACTTTGGTTTTTCATGGTGCTCACCGCCTTCGGACTTCTCCAGGCTTTCCATGTCCATCTAGGACATTCTGTTCAGTTTTTCCTTCCCTGCGAGCTCAGAATGTCGTGACAAAGAGGGAGGCCAAGTAGAGGATCTCCATGGCATCCTCCTCGGCCCCGTGCATCTATTTCTCCCCCTGGCTCGCCCTCAACGCAATCCTCGCAGCCTTTGCAGCCCGAGCTAGAACCTCTCTCCTCCTCCACCCTGCCTGCCTCCCGGTTCGAATGTCTGGTCATCACTGATAGCTCGCCAGGATCTCTCTCGCGATTTCCAGCAGGTCCACCGAATTCCCTAGCCAGTGGGCCTTCTTTTTCATCGATAGCCTGCTCCTCCCGACCACCCTTGGAGGCGCCACCCTTTCCCCGGATTGCCCAGCACAATACACACTCGTCCACCGACTTCATCCCTGACTTGCAACTGAAGGATAGTCTGGCCATCCTCTATGGGCTGGTGTTTGAGCTCCGACAAGGATTGGAGGACCTCCATTTTCGACTGTAGCTTTTGGATGGGAAAACTTCGACCCTCCTTCAGATCCTTTCCACCTTCCAGTAAGCTTTCCAATCCACTCCAGAAGTAGCGGTAACAACAGAGATGCCCCATGTAGAGGCCATCGACGGGAATGAACAGGTGCAACAGCCAGAAGGGGACGACTTGGCGAAGGTCACGCACGGGGACACAGAGGCTGCGATAGCTACAGGCATCCACGTGCACAATCCACCTGGAGTCACCCTGCCAGCTGCCAACCTGGAAGGGGGCAACTTGGACGCTGACATGCAAATGGAAGGGAAAGGGACGCCCATCGAAGAGGAACCTTGGGACGTGGCCTACCAAGTTACCTGGCCAGGTTATTTGCCAAGTGTCTGACTCCTCTGGGGATCTGATCTTTTTACCAGTTTATTTTCTTAGCTGTAACCTAGTCAGTTTAGTTCAGTTTATCTAAGACTGTTAGACTGTAATTTGCTAGACTTAGTCGGCTGGCTGAACTGGTTTCCCCTTTCTTGGGGCAGTTCGGTAACTACAGCACGATTGTGTTCAAGCTTTTGTAACTCTGGTCTGGTTTTTGAAGGCCCTTTATATATAAAATCTCTTACTTATAAAAAAAAATATATTGGTACTCTGACTATTTAAGATATCTACTTTTATGATTGGGATATCGACAAGGATTTTCAATAATATGATTTTCCCTCACCATATGTGCAATGTTTCCTCAATTTACTGCAGGTATTGTATCTTCTTCATTATCTGATGTTGTTTTTTTGATCATTGGATCTACACTCGAAACTTCCATGGTTTGTACTCCAACATATGAATATGTATTTTTTTCAGTTGACTTTGCAACTTCTTGAGCTGTGTCGTGGATTAGATCTGTAATTGTTCCATTTTCCATAACTTGTATTTGTTCATCTAAAAAATCCGATGCTTCTTTTTCTATAAGCAGTTCTAACTTGTTTTCCAGAGACTTCTTATCATTCTTAAGCTCTTTTATTTACATCAGTAGGTTTTGATTGCGATTTTTTAGACGTGAATTTTCTTCATTATCTGATTTGACGATATTTTTAATGTTTGGATTTTCACGTTTCTCTTCTTTCAACTTGTTGATTTGTTCTAGTAACCCTTGATTAAGGTTCTTCAAACACACATTTTCTTCTAGTTGTTCAGATATGTGCTTCTAGAATTTTTTTTCTCGAGATCTTGTTTTTCTTGTTCTAATCTTTGATTACTCTTCTTCGTAGCCTTGAAATTCTTCACTTGTGCAAGTAATTTATCACTGTGATCTTTTAACCGAGAAAATTCTTTGTTTTAATCCATGATAGCTTCGTCAAAATCTTTTTTCATCCTTGATATTAATTTTTTATTTTCTTGAAGGATCACCTTCAAGATATCTTTAAAGTCTTTTGATGAAGGTATTCTCGATTTTGAGCTCATTGCAATGTCTTGGAATGTCATCATTTTCTTTCTATAGGAAAAAGTAAAAAATATTTTCTCTACGTTTAAAATGAAGGTACCTAGTTATCCCAACCATGGTAACCCAAGAATTATGTCAAACTATTTTTTATACATAGTTTCCACTTCGAATTGGGGTATATCTTCATAATCATTAATTGTCACTAGCAAGTCCTTAATTTCATATTGTGTTTTGTGAAAAATATCTTTCTTTTCAATTATATTTGACTCCTGAATTAATAATTGATTTTCCAATTCAATATTAATGTAATTTTCATTATGGTCCAAGCTGATAACGATGTTAACCTCTCCTCCTTGAATACTCCCCTTTAATGTAGAAAACCCGTAACATAAAACTGAACAACTTTCATAAGTAAATATTCATTTTTCCTTACTAAACTCCATTTTGCTCATTTTACTTTCGTCGATTAATTTCTTGTTATGAAACTTATATACTACTCCTTTTTTTTTTTTCTGAAAACATAAATAATACCCTTTTTAA